>JAGKTI010000166.1:73900-89918 GCA_018397915.1 Birgus latro
CCTGTACTGTTGTTTGCAGATGATACTGTGTTGTTGAGTGAAGACGAAGGGGAGCTGCAAGGCTTGGTAGATGAGTTTGGGAGAGTGTGTAAGAAACGGAATCTAAAGGTGAATGTGGGGAAGAGTAAAGTGATGGTCTTCGAGAGAAGTGAAGCCAGTGAGTGTACAGTGAGATTGGATGGGAAGGAAATGGAGAATGTGAGTGAATTTAAGTACTTGGGCAGTGTGATGAGTAAGGATGGTAGTCTGGAGGGTGAAGTGCTCGAAAGGGTACAGCAGGGAAGGAAGGTTGCTGGTTCGTTGAAAGCAGTGATAAGAAACAGGGAGGTGAGCATGGAAGTGAAAAAGTTGTTACATGACAGTATTGTGATACCAACTCTGACATATGGAAGTGAAGCTTGGACCCTGTTGGAAGGACAGAAGTCAAGAGTGAGAGCAGTGGAAATGAGTTATTTGAGAGGAGCATGTGGAGTCACATGGAGAGACAGACTAACAAATGAGGAAGTGAAGGAGCGTTGTGGTGTGCTTGAGGACGTGATGGGAAGCGTTAGGAGAAACACGTTAAGGTGGTTTGGGCATGTGGAGAGGATGGAGAGTGAAAGATTGACGAGGAGAGTGTATGTGAGTGAGGTGGAGGGGGCGAGAGGGAGGGGGAGGCCGAGGATGAGATGGAGGGATGGAGTGGAGAGGTATATGAGAGAGGGGGGTGTGAGTTGGGAGCGTGGTAGTGAAATGGCAGGGGACAGAGTGACATGGAGGCGATTTGTTTGTGGCCACCCCGTTCGGGATTGAGGCGTCTGGCAATAGATAGATAGATAGATAAAAACTCTTGTAACGAAGATTTCTTTTTGCTGAATGAAGAGAGACACGGCAAGATCTTGCTCTCTGTATGCTTACCGCAAAAATAAATCGTAGTTATGACAGGGAATCGATCATAAATCTGTTAGAGAATCTCACAACAGGATGTCTGTTGTGGTTCAAAGGCGCTTGCGAGTACACTACCGTCACCCCACTCTGAGAAAAAAATTACTAATAAAGGGAGGGAAGCAGTACTTGCCATGTGTTTCTTGAATACTGCAAATGATAAGTAACAAAGCACAGAAATGCTACTACTCCATTCCCCATTACGTGTTTGCATGGTGCCATGTAATTAACTCACCCTGGTGAATGAAGAAGAGATGGAGTAATGTTTTGAAAATTTCGAGTGGAACTGATGAATAAGTGGCTATGGTGGAATTTTTTTTTTGGCTGATAAACTGCATGAAGAAGATATCACTAAGTTTGACTGGGTAAGAAGAGTGGGAGTTGAGGAAGCATTACAGAAACCTAAGTGTGAGACTGTAAAACTTGCCTAAGAAAAGGGAGAGGGGAGGGGGGGGGAGGAGAAGGCATAGTTTTGTGGAGTGGTTGTTTAGTCTTTTCAGTGTATGCCTGTATGAAGGTGAAATTCCAGAAGGCTTGCAAAATGCATGTATTTTTGCCTCTGTATAAAGGGAAGGGCGAGAACAGGGACACGGGAATTTCAGAGGTATATGTCCGCTGAACACACCGGGCAAGGTGAATGAAAGAAAGAGGAGTGAAGAAACAGTGCAACATACTGAACACCATGTTAGGAAGGAACAGATGGATTTGCAGCTGGACAGTCTTTATTTATCTGGCATTTGCCTTGGGAAATGTGTGCAAAAAATGTATAGACAAGGGGAGGCATGTGAACATAGTTATTATGAAACTGGAGACGGCATATATCAAAGTGTAGTGCCGTAATCTTAAGGGTAATTTAAGTATACTTAAGTTAGTATAAGTGTAATGTAAGTTAATATAAGAGTAGTATAAGTTAACATAAGTGTGATGTAAGTGTAGCCCTGAACCCCTGATTAATTCATCTGCAATGGATAGGGAGTGATCATCAAATTCATATTTAGGCTTGTTCCTTGTTAATATTTATGGCAGAAAGTGAAATACTAGTAACAGAAGAACTGTATAGAGCGATTATGTGAATTGAGAGGCACTATGCCATTGCTTTCCAACGGTGTAGAAAGAGGCAAAAGTTTAGCACGAGTTTAATAATGGCGAAAGTTTGTATTCATACTTTGAATTCAGAATTTGTAAGTCAGGCTTGGTATTATCATATTTTTGTACAACATAGTAGTGAATTGAAGCTTAGTTAAGTCCTAACTGCAGATAATAGAAATATGCAATTGCAAATAAAATCTGCGTTACACCCGTGACTAGGAACGTATCGTCACATGGATATAATTAGTTTCAACACTGATTGGTTTGGGCTTCGGTATAATTGTTAGTCCCATACGATTACCACAAAATTTTAAACATCGGAAGTCAATCCGTCTACAATATGTATGTCGAGTGTGAACATCTTATTTCATATTCCTTGTTAGTTGGTGTAGACGGTAATCTTGCAGAGGAATTTGACGAAGTCAGTAGGACAATCGGGGAGGGTAGGACGCAAGCGGCCTCGGGGCGTCACTCCACTGCTGCACCTCGAATTTTACAGGTGTGTCCACGTTCTCTGAATATTTCCCCCCTTTTCCCTAGTTCCTATAATGTTAATACCCTCCACATATTAATAAGTCGACTGTTAATGTTTATCCTACCTTTCTTTCATACTCACTCCACTGCTGCTCCTCGAACTTTACAGATTGCCGTAGTTTCCATCGTAACCGTCTGCCTGACGACGGAAGTAACCGCATTGTTATTCTCGTGGTGCCCGTTACACTAGAAATTCTCCCCCCCCCCCCTCTTAGATTCACTAAACTCGATAAGAATCATTGGTCCACAGTAACACTGTAATTTTATATATACCTTTAGGAATATTGGGAACGAGTTATAAGCCTGTTTGACTGATTTCCTTTGATCTAGGATGTTGTAAATTACATTCAGGATCTTGAGTGTCGATTCAATAACTCACGTAATTCCTATATTATCACTGGGTGAGTTGTTTGAGAGACTCGAAGTGAGAAGCGTGGGAAGGAACTCGGTTCCAAGGACATACTCTGCTATGTGATTTTTCCAAGGTCATTAACCAAGGAGCCCATACGAGGCCATTGGAGTACTGGTTTCATATTAGGAGGTCATTGTGAATTTATTTATTTGGTATATGAGATGGTTAGATACACTGGAGATAGTGTTAACTTGTAAATGGTAGGTCAAGAGGTGAAATCTATGTATTATGTGTGCATGTGAATATAAATCGTGCTTAAATCCAACCGTGAGGAACTCTGTTCATAATAGTATGTTAGAATCAATCCAGGAATATGTTCAGCGGAGGTGTAGTACTCTTGCACTCATTGAACTTTTTTATGTATATCTGATCTGCCCTGAGATAATGTCAATGTGAAAGAGTAATGATCTTATATTTACTAGTAATTCATATCCCGTATGTAATCTATGGTTAATTGATCGCTACCTATTTTCTTATATCTGTCTGTTTATACTTAGTAAATTTTTAGTTTCTTTCATTGTGTTTCAAACTATTATCATCTGGGAAGTTTATTTGTGAGATTGAGTGGCCCACAGGGTGTATTGCTATCTTACAATTCACGCACTCTATATAACTCACGCTACCCTAGTCATTTATTCACAAGGCCCCAGTGCTCTTCATCTTACTTTAGTGGAGTAAATAATTCTTTCCCGGCATTCGCTGGGTGGTGGCAGCCTACTCTCGTAACTCTGATCCATAACGTTGGTATCTCTTTCTTTTTTTTTTCATTAATTAACTGGGAGCTCTACATTGGTGACACAAAAACGGTTGGATTTCTCTTAATTTACGTCATTAACAGGGAATATAAAATCCCGTTACCACACTGGTGGCAAATGGAGTGGGATTTAGATAGAAATCTGGTATCAGTACACTAGAGGCCCATTTAGTCTTATAAGGCGTGAACTTCTAGAGGATATAATAAGAGTGAATATTGACCACTCTCACAGTAGTGGACCATCATAGCCGATTTGTTAGGTTCTTCCCTCTCACAATAAAACAATCCACACACATCACAAACTCGGGCAGTATGGGGCAGAGTATCTCTCGGTGTCACCTTGGACAATGGAGGCGAAATCGAATTAGGCAGCTGGAGTTGGAGCTTGTGTGTGGATTGGGAGGAGAGCCATGGCGCCTGGTGTGTGTCAGGGACTTGTCATGAAAGAGGACGGCCCGTGTCGTGTGGTGGAGGAGCTAATGGACGGGCGTGGTGGAAGTTGTGTTCGTGGGGAAGGAGATGCAGGGAGCCCCAGGATGGGTGAAGCCCTGTTGTGAAGGAGGAGAGTGGCTCTTGGAACCCCTGGAAGAAGCATTTGTACCTGACCCAGTGGACGAACAATTACTGCCACGTGAAAGACGTCCTCCCTGTAGACTGATTGAAGAATGTTGAAGTGCTGAAGAGTGGTGAAGTGCTGAAGAGTGGTGAAGTGCTGAAGAGTGGTGAAGTGTTGTTAAGCTGGTTATGGCAGTATCAAGTTAAGTGTTGGATAGCGAAATGTGTGTGCGGGTCGGACTGTCTGACGATTGACTGTGATAATTCAAGAGTTCAGAGAGTTTAATCTCGTGTCTGGGATTAATCGGAGTTCATGTCATGGGCGTAGCCCAGTTCAGTGGGAAAATTATGTTGCTTTAATTAGAGGGAAAACTGCAGAACTCCCTCACCTTACAGTCAGCACGGTCTAGGGTGTAACAGACTTCATGACCTGACAGGTGCTCGTCAGTTACTTGGTGGAGAGCTGGAATCACAAGGATGTGTGAATGGAGCGTGAATGTGATAGTAGGGTGTATGCATGGGAAGCGCCCACACCAAGAGTACGGGTCAGTCCAGGTGAGACGACCATGTTATCACTCATGCAGGAGGCTGGCTGGGGCACATCTTTCCACTGAATTTTCGAGAGATCATTGGTGACAGGGAAGCGACCCCCTGGGGTATGCAATTTGCTTGCGGACCGACAGGTGCCACTCATGGAATTATCAGTTAGTGGGAACACTATCTCATTCTGGAGTTCATACAGAGTTTCACAGTCAAATTTGTTAAGTCTGTCCCATCTGCACGCACGTCTCTAAGAAATGTTGAGAAATGAGTTGATTGTTGACTTCTGATGTTAATTTTTTTTGTTCCGGAGGATGGACCCGTGAAGTGCCGTAATTTTAAGGGTAATTTAAGTACACTTAAGTTAGTATAAGTGTAATGTAAGTTAATATAAGGGTAGTATAAGTTAACATAAGTGTGATGTAAGTGTAGCCTTGAATCCCTGATTAATTCATCTGCAATGGATACGGAGTGATCATCAAATTCATATTTAGGCTTGTTCCTTGTTAATATTTATGGCGGAAAGTGAAATACTAGTAACAAAGGAACTGGATAGAGCGATAATGTGAGTTGAGAGGCACTATGCCATTGCTTTCCCACGGTGTAGAAAGAGGCAAAAGTTTACCGCGAGTTTAATAATCGCGAAAGTTTGTATTCATACTTAGAATTCGGAATTTGTAAGTCAGGCTTGGTATTATCATCTTTTTATACTACATAGTAGTGAACTGAAGCTTAGTTAAATCCTAACTGCAGATAATAGAAATGTGCAATTGCAAATATAATCTTCGTTACACCCGTGACTAGAAACGTATCGCCACATAGGTATAATTAGTTTCAACACTCGTTGGTTTGGGCTTCAGTATAATTGTCAGTCCCATACGATTACCACAAAATTTTAAACATCGTAAGTCAGTCCGTCTATGTATGTCGAGTGTGAACATCTTATTTCATATTCCTTGTTAGTTGGTGTAGACGGTAATCTTGCAGAGGAATTTGTCGAAGTCAGTTCCAATGGTAGGACAATTGGGGAGGGTAGGATGATGCAAGCGGCCTTGGGGCGTCACTCCACTGCTGCACCTCGAACTTTACAGGTGTGTGTCCACATTCTCTGAATATTTCCCCCCTTTTCCCTAGTTCCTATAATGTTAATTTCATTTTTTCTTTTTCTTTTTAATGCAAGAAGGAACCACAAGCCATGGGCCCACAAGTCGTTCCTTCCAAGAATAAACAAAAACAACACAAAAGAGAGCCAAATTCAAGATCTGTTCATTTTGAGATGCACTGACACACTGCGTTTGAAAGACTGGAGATTATAGGAAGTAGGAAATACAGACAGAGGAAGACAGTTCCAGAGTTGACCAGTTGCATAAATGAAGGACTGAGAGTAACTGTTAACTCTTGCATTAGAGAGTTGAACAGAAAAGGGATGAGAGGTTGTTGCTAGATGGGTACTACGTGCCCGTCGTAGAGGTGGAGGAATGCAAGTAGACAGTTCAGAGGAACAGTGGCCATTGAAGTAGAGATAGAAAAGAGATAAAGATGCAACAGTGCAGCAAAGAGACAGAGGTTGAAGGGAGCTAGTAAGAGGAGGAGAGTTAATGAGACAAAAAGCCTTTGACTCCACTCTGTTGAGAAGGGCTGTATGTGGGAATCCTCCCCACACATGAAAGTTGTACTCCAAACAGGGGCGAATAAAACCCATGTATAAAGAAAACATCTGTGTAGGGGTAAAGAAGGCTCGGAGTCAACTTAGCACACCTAATCTCTTGGAAGCAGATTTCACAAGAGATGTAATATGTTCTTTCCAAGATAAATCCCGAGTGAATGAAACCCCAAGCATGTTCAAGGATGACGTAGGAATGAGCTGGACATTATTAAACATCAGTGGGTACTCCTGTGGAAGGTTTTGTCTGGTTGATAGGTGCAAGAACTGAGTCTTTGATGCATTAAAAACAAGATTATTTTTACCCCAATCAGAGATACGAGCCAAGTCAGACATTAGGTGTGCCATAGCCTCATCTCTTGTTCGTTGAAGTAACTGCTGAGATGGACGTTGTGGAAACCGAGTGGAAAGGTGAAGGGTGGAATCATCAGCGAATGAGTGGATAGGGTTAGATGTACAGCTTAGGTCACTGATGAATAAAAGGAAGAGAGTTGGTGACGGGACAAAGCCCTGTGGAACACCACTGTTGATACATCTATGAGAAGAACGGTGGCTGTCTATAACAGCGGCTATAGAACGACAAGAAAGGAAGCTAGAGATGAAGGCACAGATAGAAGGATAGAAACCGTAAGAGGGCAGTTTAGAAATTAAAGATTTATGCCAGACTCGATCGAAAGCCTTTGAGATGTCAAGCGCAATGGCAAAGCTTTCGCCAAAGTCTCGAAAGGAGGATGACCAGGAGTCTGAAAGGTAGGTGAGAAGATCACCAGTGGAGCGTCCCTGACGGAACCCATACTGATGATCAGAAAGAAGGTTGTGATAGGAAAGATGCTTTAAAATTTTTCTGTTAAGAATAGACTCAAACACTTTCGAGACACAGGATGTTAAAGCAATTGGACAATAGTTAGAGGGTTGGGAATGGTCACCCTTCTTTGGGACTGGCCGAATGAGAGCAAACTTCCAGAAAGAAGAAAAGGTACAAGTTGATAGATAAAGGCGAAAGAGTTTACCTAGGCAGGGTGTAAGCACAGAAGCACAGTTCTTGAGGACAACAGGAGGGACCCCATCAGGACCATATGCCTTGTTAGTATTGAGGCCAGTAATGGCTGAAAATACATCAGCCGAAGGAATTTTAATGTCAGCCATGAGGAAGTTAGACGGGGGAAGTGATGGAGGAACAGCACCGGAATCGTCTAAGGTGGAACTGGAGGAGAAAGTCTGAGCAAAGAGATCGGCTTTATCAGTAGAAGAAATAGCTACAGAGCCATTAGAGTAGAAAAGATGAGGGAAGGATGATGAGGTAAAGTTGTTAGAAAGGCTTTTGGCAAGGTGCCAGAAGGAGTGTGATGAATTTGAGTTGGAGAGTTGGGAACATTTACTGCGGATGTAATTATTTTTAGGAGAACGAAGAACAGACTTAGCAAGATTCCGGGCAGAAACATAAGAAAGATGTGATTCAGGGGTGGGTTGGCTCCGGTACCTTTTGTAGGCCCTCTCCTTGTTGCGGACAGCATTAGAACAAGCGTGATTAAACCAAGGCTTTTTTTGCATTAAACGAAGGATATGAGAAAGGAATGTATGCTTCCATGCCTGAGAGAATAACCTCTGTAATGCGTAAGGCACACGCAGATGGCTCCCAGCCATGGAAGCAATAATTATTCCAGGGAAAATCAAAGAAGTACTGCCTGAGGGCCTCCCAATCTGCAGCTCCAAAGTGCCACAGACAACGTTTCTTTGAGGACCCCCAGGCTGCACTGGAGCAATAGGACAGGTTAAGATAATAAGGCTATGATCTGAGGAGCCCAATGGAGAGAAAAGATTAACAGTGTAAGCAGAAGGATTAGTTGTAAGGGAAAGGTCAAGTATGTCTGAGCTCTCTCCAAGGCGATCAGGGATACGGGTAGGGTGCTGTACGAGCTGTTCTAGGTCATTAAGGATAGAAAATGTATAGGCTTGTTCACCAGATGGATCAGTGAAAGGAGAGCCAAAGGTGGTGGTGAACATTGAAATCTCCAAGAATGGAGATTTCATAGAAAGGAGAAATGGATAGAATGTGTTCCATCATAGAAGTAAGATAGTCGAAGAATTTTTAATACTCTCCATATATTAATACGTTGACTGTTAATGTTTATCCTAACTTTCTTGCATACTCACTCCACTGCTGCTCCTTGAACTTTACAGATTGCCGTAGTTTCCATCGTAACCCTCTGCCTGACGAAGGAAGTAACCGCATTGTTCTTCTCGTGGTGCCAGTTACACTAGAAATTCTTCCCCCCCCCTTCTCAGATTCACTAACTCGATAAGAATCATTGGTCCACAGTAACACTGTAATTTTATATATACCTTTAGGAATATTGGGAACGAGTTATAAGCCTGTTTGACCGATTTCCTTTGATCTAGGATGTTGTAATTTACATTCAGGATCTTGAGTGTCGATTCAATAACTCACGTAATTCCTATATTAACATTGGGTGAGGTTGTTTGAGAGACTCGAAGTGAGAAGTGTGGGAAGGAACTCGGTTCCAAGGACATACTCTGCTATGTGATTTTTCCAAGGTCATTAACCAAGGAGCCCATACGAGGCCATTGGAGTACTGGTTTCATATTAGGAGGTCATTGTGAATTTATTTATTTGGTATATGAGATGGTTAGATACACTGGAGATAGTGTTAACTTGTAAATGGTAGGTTAAGAGGTGAAATCTATGTATTATGTGTGCATGTGAATATAAATCGTGCTTAAATCCAACCGTGAGGAACTCTGTTCATAGTAGTATGTTAGAATCAATCCGGGAATATGTTCAGCGGAGGTGTAGTACTCGTGCATTCATTGAACATTTTTTGTATATCTTATCTGCCCTGAGACAATATCAGTGTGAAAGAGCAATGATCTTACAGTTACTAGTAATTCATATCCCGTAAGTAATCTATGGTTAATTTGATCAATACCTAGTTTCTTATAACTGTATGTTTATTCTTAGTAAATTTTTAGGTTAAGCTTTCATTGTGTTTGAAACTATTATCCTCTGGGAAGTTTTATTGTGAGATTGAGTGGCCCACAAGGTGTATTGCTATCTTACGATTCACGCACACTATATAACTCACGCTACCCTAGTCATTTATTCACAAGGCCCCAGTGCTCTTCATCTTACTTTAGTGGAGAAAATAATTCTTTCCCGGCATTCGCTGGGTGGTGGCAGCCTACTCTCGTAACTCTGATTCATAACGTTGGTATCTCTTCTTCTTATTTTCATTAATTAACTGGGAGCTGTACATTGGTGACACAAAAATGGTTGGATTTCTCTTAATTTACGTCATTAACAGGGAATATAAAATTCCTGTTACCACAAAAGGAGTCACAAACGTCTTTGTGGGAAATATTACATATGTATGGAGTGGAAGGAAAGCTTTCAAGTGCATCGATGGGTGTTTATTGCTAGGTTAGGCATGGCTCTGTGAGTGGGAAGGAAATAAGGTAAATGGTTTGAGAAAAGATGGAGGTGTGTCAGGGATATGTTATATCGCCATTGCTGTTCAAACTGTTCATGAATAAACTGGTGAAAGAGAAGGTTGTAAGGATACTGGGAAACAAGGACAAATTTAAAGGATGCCAAAAAAGTGAGATAATGGGCAATAAACCAGTTGTTTAAAGATGATATAGCAGTGGTCACAGACTCAGTATGTAAACTACAGCAGTTATATCTGAGTCTGGAGGAGTATACAAGAGTGGGAAGTTCAAAGTAAATTCGAAAATGAACAATGTGATGAAATGGCTGGATGAATCACTCTTGCGTGATAATCAGAGACGGAAAATAAAACCCACACTCGTAGACAAAGAATATATTTACCAAACAGTTTCGGTGGACACTGCCACCATCTTCATTGGTCAAAATAGAGAAAGGGAATGACATATTGACAATACAAGGGCTCCCCACCGACGCAGGTGGGGTCAGACAGGCATTACACCTTACTTGCCTGGTAGTGTCCCCCCCTTTCACTCTCGGGAAATCCCCGCTTACAATCCACCCCATCCCACCTCACCTTTACCCCTCCCTTCCACACACACACACGCATAAAATGGAGCCCTTGTATTGTCAATATGTCATTCCCTCTCTCTATCTTGACCACTTAAGATGGTGGCTGTGTCCACCGAAACTGTTTGGAAAATATATTCTTTGACTAAAAGTGTGAGTTTTACTTTCCGAATGTGATGAGATGTGACAAAGTATTACATATGTATGGGGTGAAAGGAAAACTTTCACCTATAGGACAGTATGAGAATAAGTCGAAATGGGAAAGATTTGGAGAAAGTGAAGTATTTTAGGCATCTGAGGTGGGTAGACCAACAAATGCAACCGGGGGAAATTAAATATGTCAAAGGCTAGAAGAGGGGCAAAAGTGCTAGGGACGTAGAGAGGTACTGGAAAGAATGATCGGTGTCTACTCAAGCGAAGACGGATATGAACGATGGTACAGTGATGCTAGTTGTGTCTTGCTCGATTTTTAACTCGCATAGAAATTTAGGAAATTCCACTGCTGAACCACCAGAGTCGTGGTGCAAAATTTAGGGGCCTTGTTAACTTCTGAAAATAAAATGAAATACCAACACGAAGAAGGAGAATAGCAAGAGTAGGCTGCCACCACCCAGCATATGCCAGGAAAGAATAATTAGACACGTTACAGTAAGAGATAGGACACTGAGGCCTTGCGGCAGAGTAATTAGGGTAGCGTGAGTAGTTCAGAGTGCGTGAGTCTTGTAGATAGCAACATACCTTGCGGGCCACTCAATCTCACAAACAGACTTCCCAGAGGAATTCAGATCAAACACACAAAAAACTTAATCTATTATTTACTAATTCTAACATACAGTGTAAGAAAACTAGATTTCGATCAAAAAGAAACATAGATTACTTTTCAGACTAAGAATATCCTAGAATAACTGAAATAAAAGAATTCTCTTCCCCACTGAGATTATTACGGGATAGACTAACGTAACAAGGTTCAAATTTTTCAAGCGTGTGTTCACCACAGCTGATAGAATTCTTGGGATAGTATCACACTATAATATGATGTATAATCTTGCACACAGGTGGATGTATGCCCGATCAATAACTTTACATACACTAATATATTCATATAACTTCACCTCTTAACCTAATACAGTATACAAAAATAATTCAAACACGTGCGTGACTTGCACTTCCACGGTCTCTAACGGACTCGTGAAACTAACTCGCCGAGACACTATCTCCACCAAAAGCTCCTCTAAGTCTGGAACATTCGCCTTAATTCCCAAAGGTTTACATACATTGATATATTGATTAATCAAAGAAAGATACTACTGATTAAAATTTTAAGAGTTTGATATTTCTGTACTTTTAGGGGAAACAATAACATATGAATATCAACACCCGCGATCAACTAAACAGTTCACATAGGAAGAATAGATTACTCAAATGGACCAGTCATTTACATATTCGACCTCGCAATACAGAAAGAGATGGAAAAGGGGGGGGGAAATTGTGTATGGGCACTGTTAAGAAAGACCGCGTGGTCGCTTCTGCACTGGGACGAGAGGCCTCGATGGAACACCGACAATCTGTGGGTATTTCGCCGTCAGTACTCACAGTTCATTACAACAGGTAGAGGAAACATTATCAGTCAACCTACTAATATATATATATATATATATAGAGGATTGATTATAGGGACAAAATGGGGGGATTTAAGGAAGAGCTTTCGACTGACCTGTGGGTATTTCGCCGTCAGTACTCACAATGAACGACGCTCCCAGGCTACAGGCACTCGCTCGCGGTTGTCCTAACATCGGAGCTGACTTCGACCAATTCCTCTACAGATTACCGACTACACCAACTATCAAAGAATATGAAACAAGGTATTCACATTCGCCATACCTAAACGAAACTGACTTACGATGTTTTAAATTTTGTGGCAATCTTATGGGACTGACATTTTATACCAAAGCCTAAACCCACGAGTTTTAACTAATTGTAACCATGTGTCGCAGTTGTTCGGCCTACGTGACTAAATGCAAGTGTAAAGCAAATTTCGCGGTTACAAATGTCTATTATCAATAATTAGACTTTAACTAAGCTCAAATTCATTACTATAAAGTACAAAAAGATGATAATACCAAACCTATCTTACAAATTCTAAATTCAGTGTGAATACAAACTTTCGCGAATTTTAACCTCGAGTTAACCTTCTGCCTCTTTTTTCGAGAACAGATCACGATTCTCACTTCCATCTCGCTCCATACGGTTTTTCCTATTAATAGTATTCCACTCTTGCTATAAATTAACAAGGAACAAGCCCAAATATGAGTTTGATGTCCACTCCCTATCCATTGTATCAATTAATCAGGGGTTCAGGGCTACACTTACATTACACTTATACTACACTTATATTAACTTATATTTTACTTATACTAACTTACACTACACTTATATTAACTTATATTATACTTATACTACCATTAAAATTACGGCATTACAGTTGCGCTGTATAGATATGTAGTGAGCCCTGAATGGCAGGGACGGGAAAAGGATGGAAGTGTTTGAAATGAAGTGTCTAAGGTATAGAGCAGGGGTACTCAGTTACTATGTGTGAAGGTCCAGACACACAGTTTCCTACGTGACAAGGGTCTGGATGAAATTATTAATTCAAAATACGGTAATAAGAAAGAAATAAGAGCACACATTTCAACGTATTTCAAGCTACATGGATTTTTTTTGCTTCATAATGGTGATGAAAAGCTACAAAAATCAATTCTCTCTCACTCTCTAAAAAAATCACTGAATGTACATTTATGCTAGAAGTAACCATCCATTCTACTGCCTGAATAAGGTCCCTGGGAGAAAAAGAAATGGAAAGAAAATCTAACAGTAAAACACTGCAGGTCTTGGTAAGCATATTTGAAGGGTCAAAATTCAACTGTTCTTCTAGAAGGAGGGAGGGTGACTAAAAAAGAAATTCCATATTTTTCCTGTAACACACACAAAATATTACACAACAGTGCGGTATGTGGGTATAGTACAGTTTGGATTTTTTAAAATCGCTCTTTGTTGAGGAGAGGAAGATCAGTTTTCACCTGGATTGTAAATGTAAATATTACTAATACAGACCTGTCACTGAGTGACTGAATTATCATTACTTTATTAGTGTGAAAAGTGACATTTATTCCTTCTTGAAAATTCTCTAAATGTTGGTACAAATGATGTGACACCTAGTTTACAGTAATGATGAAGGTGTTCACTGGCGATTCTGGAGCGGGAAAACAGAGTAAAAATAATAGCTTCTATTAATTACTGATCCACGTTAAAGACAATATATTTATTTATTTGTTTTTTATATTTTTTCCCCTTTTTTTAGAGACAGGAAGGTGCTGGGGTCCACACAAAAGCTGTTTGGACCGCGGTCCGCCAATTGAGTACCACTGGCATAGATGATTTGACAACGTGACTAATGTTACTGTAAAAGACAGGCGTGGAAGCAAATGTAGTATGAAGGAAAGGGCAGATTGGGGCATGTTAAGTGGTGTGGCCATATGAAGAGAGTGGGTAGTAATAGATAAAGATGTAAAGAATAAAAACAAAGGGAGTGAGAGGACGGGGCAGGCTGAAGAGAAGGTGAAGGATACAGTGATTCTGAGTCAAAGGTCTAAGCATCCGGGAGGCTGAGAGGCATGTACGGAATAGGGGAAACTTGAATGAAGAGGTTTAGGGGATGACTTGCTCTCAGTGATATATAACAAGTCAGCCATCAATCAGTGGGGCCTGGCCGTGAATGTTTGAAAACTCATTTGGTGTACATAATTGCATACGACAGCCGAGAGCCTAAATGTGAATGAGTTTTTTTTTCTTTTTATTCTTTCTGTTTTTCCTTCCTTTCTTCCTTCCTTCTTTCTTTTTCTTTTTGTTTCTTTTCTTTTTTCTCTTTTTTTTTTTGTCACCTTGTTGGAGTGTGAACGAGTGAGCTTTAAAATAAGAGGAAGTTTCATCATCATGCAGTGGGAGGTACATGGATCACACAGTTAAGAGAAATGAATTGCCCAATTGATAATAAACTGTCGTTTACAAAACTGGTCAGCTATGGAACATTTTTGCTAGATCTCCCTTCCTCCCTATTACTCCCAGCTTCATGTATAATGTATCCAGAATTTTGAAAACTAAATCACTTTCAATTTGTTCCATTTGTTTTTCTCATTATACATGGACTTTGGACAGATTTTTAATTGAATGATCCCAGGGTCCTATTTTCAGGCACTATAAAAATAATCACTTGAACTGACAGACAGATCATCCATAGAACTGGTGGCATTGTCACAAAACAAAAGTTGCCAATTATAAGTAAGGAGTAGCAGGACAGGGGAAAAAACTAGTCTCCATTCTCAGAGTACTTTGAACTCAAGGCAATGTGGGGAATGAAGGGGACTTAAAAGTGTTCCAAGACAGCATCAGTAGAGTCATCTCACTGTATACAGTTTGGGATCCTTAGAGGTGATGGTGGTGGCACCCCCTCCACTGTAGCCGCGTTGAGTGTCGTGGTTGTCAACAAAAACTACAACTTCATGGCGGTTGCACATGCCCCAACCTTCCCCGAAGGAGGCCAGCTGCTTCAGTTGATGGCTCCCATGTAAGGCCTCCCCCAGGAACTTTCCGTACTTAAATTCTGTCACTCGACCGTTGCCAACGTACTCCTCACTCCTCACCGCCTCACCTCCTGTACATTAAGTGATAAACATCAGCAAGGAGCAAGTACAAGATACAATTACCTCTAAATTAATAAGCAGGAGCATGATAATTTAGACTAGACTTAGTTCATTACCCTCATCTGATTATTTTGAGAAAGTGATGGTTAAGTGATTTGAGAAATTCTCTGCTGTCTTCAAGAACACTGGTCTATTCCTAAGCAGAGGCAGGGAAAGTTTTGATAATTTAAATTCCGTTAAAAGAGAATTTACTGGGGTTTTGCAAGACCTACCGACACCTCATGACAATGTACCCGCAAATACCATCTCATCAGTCGTGAACGAGATGGCCCAATGATGTATTCAGTGTGGACGGCTGGCACTAGTTTCGAAGTGGTGATATATGAAAGAGTGTGACACACAAGAAGACTACTGAACCCAGAGTAAGACACAGAAAAATAATACCCACTGCTTCTCTCTCCTCTCCTTGAACGAAACTAAAATTATTACACAACGATCATACACGTATCCCAGGCCAAAGGATTCCCCACTGTTTTACTGGTGCCAAAGTATTTCTACAACATTTTATACAGTATATAGTAGTTCCTGCAATTTGGTGTAAGTGTAATTACCGAAAAAATTGCGAGTTATTCCAATAACAAGCCATTTCACCTAATTCTGTATTTTAAGGGGACTTTTTGTGGACTGTTTAATCTATAGTGGAACCTTGGAATGTTGAAGCCTTACATCATAAACACCATAACCCTTCTCCCCACAAATAATGGGATAAGGTAGATTCAAGAACAGAACACACTGTAAATAAGTGAGAAATCTGGAA
>JAGKTI010000166.1:123919-166021 GCA_018397915.1 Birgus latro
AATAAGGTAATTGATAGTGTCATACACCTGGAATTGGCTAATTATCACTTAGCAACATCCAACCTGCACTCGTTCGCTAATTTCCCCTGCTTTCCCCCCTCCATGATATATGCCGTATGAGCTACGCTCGTAATATAACTGTATATAAGAAAGGAAGGGAGAAGCCCGAGTGATATTTATATTCACCTGGAACTACCTAATTTATATGTATTGTCTAGATTTCCTACAACTTATTTCTTAGCATATACATTAGCAGCTGACATTTTCAACTCTTTGCTACCAAGATACAGCCAGTTCGCTCTCGTCCTTCTCTGTGAAATGGCACCTGTCCATTTCTGCCACTTTTGCGCCTATTATAAAAGGCCCTGTGACCTCTAGCTCTACTAAACATCGTGTGGGAAGCGGTAAAGGACTGTAGATATATACAAGTGTAATAAAATACTAGAAATAATAAAGTGTGAGTGCGTATATAAGTAGAAATGATAGAACACCAGTGGCGAATTAGCGGGAGTGGGAGGCTCGTATGTGCTCGTATTTTACATTTCTTTCACAGTGTTTTTTTTTTAAAGTATGGATTCCAAACTACTTGGAAATCATTGAATAGTGATTCTAGTAATAATATCTGGTAGTGGTATTCAGATTAGGGGATGTCTGGAAGTGTAAAGTGGAGACTTAGTTACCCAACTTCAGAAGTCTCCACAAGTCCTACGGTATTCGACGAGTGCTAAAAAAAACATCCCAGGAGAAAGCTGAAGGTATGTGCCATATTGATATTTAATTATAATATTCCAGGGCTAATAACTGATTTTTGGCAAATATTTAAGAAAAAGTCAGTCGGAGCGCGAATATCTCCACGAGAATGGCACGGAAAACCTCCGACAATCCCGCGGTGTAGGGGTTAATTACATAAATCACTTAAAGTTCAAATTCACTAACTGAACAAAATTATGACAATTCAATAGAGGACTGACTACACTTAATTACATTCCCTTCCCACCACCACCCTCATACACTACCATGATCATCACCTAGTGCCATTACCACACCATCCCCCTCATGTGAGGGGGCAGTACTCCCAAGGTGGATGGAAAGCTGATGATAGGGAGAGCTGGAGCTCCCGTTTCGTCAGCCCTCGGGACTAGTTCCTGACCATCCCCCTTTGTATAACATTTTCAGTGTCTCAGTAACACAGAGAGTAGGCCAGCATGCTCTCCAATACAAGTTTCTCTAACTGTCAACACCAAACTACATGCACATTACACACAACACTTGCTTTTCAAAATTTGGAATGAAAAATGGCTACCAATAACCAAGCCTCGGAGTCCCCAGGGGGGTGAGGGCATAAATACCCTCACCATCTGCCTCTCTCCCGGTGATACTGAATGTGCTGCCTGGCACCACTGTCTAACTCACTTCTTCATTTCTGCAACATTCTCGGTCTTTCCTCTAACTTTCGCTCTGTTGAGCACCACCTCTCCTCCTCTAAACCCCACCTACTCTTTCTAAGTGAGACTCAGCTGTGAGGCAACCTGCTTTCTCTATTCTCATTTCAAAGCCAAAGGTGGCTGGCTGTTGTCTATATGTACGCAACGACTTATATAGCTCTCATGTTCCTGAACTTGATTCTTCTGAATACTCTACTCTCTGGCTTTGGCTTTCCTGTCATTCTCTGAATAAATTTATATGTGCTGTTTTTATCCTCTAATTCTACTGACTATGAAAAATTCTCCGACCATCTTACTTCTACAATGGAACACATTCTATCCATTTCTCCTTTCTCTGAAATCTCCATTCTAGGAGATTACAATGTTCTCCACCATCTTTGGCTCTCCTCTCCTTTCACTGATCTGCCTGGTGAACAAGCCTAAATCTTTTCTATCCTTAATGACCTAGAGCAGCTTGTACAGCACCCTACCCGTATCCCTCACCACACTGAAGAGAGCTCCAACATACTTGACCTCTTCCTTACAACTAATCCTTCTGTTTGAACTCTTGATCTCTCCTCTCCGTTGGGCTCCTCCAATCACAGCCTTATTACCTTAACCTGTCCTATCCAGTGCTGGGCAGGTGTGCATGGACTTGCGCAAAGCGCAATTGCGCACCCTTTTGCTCCAGTGAACATCGTTTGCGCATTGCGCACCGCACGAGACCAATTTTCCACATGAAAAGGCAGGTGCGAAAGCACAGATTTAGTTGTACTTGCACAAATGAGTTTGCGCTTGCGCACCTGCCTTGTGCAAGTGTCCTGTGGATTGCGGGTCTTGGGAGCTGCCGCATGGCTGGACAAGGGATGGGTGAGGCTCGGGCAGGTCACGAGGGCTGGATTGTTGAGGGGAGGAGGGAGGGTAGTAGCATTTCTTAAAATGCTTCAACATTATTATTATTAATAAAAAATAATAAATTAAAAATACATTATTTATTAAGAGTAGCATATGCAATCCCTTACAAAAATAATTAAAATATCTGCATTTTCTCAAGACGTCTTTTGTTAATAATTTAATATAGATATACAATAGCGTATGCAATTCCTTACAAAAATCTTTGAAACATATTATTTAAATTTATTATCCACAGCCTAATAATTTACTAGGCTGTGGATATTAAATTTAAATAATATGTTTTAATGATTTTTGTAAGGAATTGCATACGCTACTGTATATCTATATTAAAGTATTAAATAAGACGTCTTGAGAAAATGCAGATAAAAGTAAACCTGACAACATCACAGCCTTCCCTCTCCGGCTTCCTCTCCGCTCGCTCCTCGTATAAACTTCCACGAGTTAACAACACCTTGCTCCAGTCCTATCGCCTTAGTCACTTAAGTGTATAAAGTGAATCATTTTATTTCACAGTAAATTATTTCAATTTAAATTGTCAGTAATGGATGCCCCCAGTAACAGGAGTACTGGCTGTACTGCCCAGTCTTGGCAGCCAGATGCAGAGTGTGAAATTCAAATTACTGAGTGGAAATAAATGAGTTATTTGAGAGGAGAATGTCGAGACAGACTGACAAATGAAGTGAAAGATCGTTGTGGTGTAGATGTGGATGTGATAGGAAGCGTTAGGAGAAACACATTAAGGTGGTTTGGCCATATGGAGAGGATGGAGAGTGAAAGACTAACGAGGAGAGCGTATGTGAGTGAGAGGGAGGGGGAGGCCAAGAATGAGATTGAGGGATGGAGTGGAGAGGTATATGAGAGAGGGGGATGTGAGCTGGGAGCAAGGCAGTGAAATGGCAGGGGACAGGGTGACATGGAGGGGGTATGTTGTTTGTGGCCAGTGGCCACCTCTTACGGGATTAAGGCGTCTGGCAATAGATAGACAGAATAATAATAAATAAAAGTAAGTATGCTAATTTATTTAAATATCTCAATATTTTACAGTAATTCCCACAAATATATGCAAATGGTTTCCACTAGTGCTTTGAAACATTGCGGAAGCTAAATATTACATTGCGTACTTGCGCAATTACAGATATTAGAAAATAATAATAATAAGTAAAAGTAAGGAAGTATGCTAATTTAGGTACATATATCAATATTTTACAGTAATTCCCACTAATATATGCAAATGGTTTGCGCTTGTGCTTTGTGACATTGCGCAAGCTAAATATTAGTCAGATTGCGCACTTGTGCTTGCACAAGGTAGTCAACTGTGGATTGCGCATTGCGCTTGCGCATGATCCTTTTTCGTTTGCACTGCCCACCACTGTTCGTATCCCTCTGGTGCGGCCTGTGTACCCTCCAAAGACATGTTGGTTGTGGCACTTTGGAGCTGCGGATTGGGACGCCCTCAGGCAATACATCTTTTGTTTTCTGTGGAATGAATAGTGCATCCATGGCCGGGAGCCATCTGAGTGTGCCTTGCGCATTACGGAGGCTAATCTCTTGGGCAGGGAAGCATACATTCACTTCTCATATCATCTGACTAATGCAAGAAAGCCTTGGTTTAATCACGCTTGTTCTAATGCTGTCCACAACAAGGAGAGGGCGTATAAAAGGTACCAGAGCCAACCCACCCCTGAAGCACATCTTTTATATGTTTCTGCTTGGAATCGTGCTAACTCTGTTCTTCTCTTTGGTAAAAACAATTTCATCCGTACTAAATGTTCTCAACTCTCCAACTCGAATTCTCCCCACTCCTTCTGGCACCTTGCCAAAAACCTTTCTAACAACTTTCCCTCATCATCCTTCCCTACTCTTTTCTACTCTGATGGTTCTGCAGCTATCTCTTCTACTGATAAAGCAGATCTCTTTGCTCAGACTTTCTCCTCCAATTCCACCTTAGATGATTCCGGTGCTGTTCCTCCATCACTTTCCCCCCTCTGACTTCCTCATGGCTGACATTAAAATTTCTTCAGCTGATGTATTATCTGCCATCACTGGCCTCAATAGTAACAAGGCATATGGGCCAGATGGAGTCCCTCCTGCTGTCCTCAAAAACTGTGCTTCTGTGCTTACACCCTGCCTAGGTAAACTCTTTTGCCTTTGTCTATCAACTTGTACCTTTCCTTCTTGCTGAAAGTTTGCTCTCATTCAGCTAGTCCCAAAGAAGGGTGACCATTCCCAACCCTCTAACTATCGCCCAGTTGCTTTAACATCCTGTGTTTCAAAAGTTTTTGATTCAGTTTTTAACAGAAACATTTTAAAGCATCTTTCCTATTACAACCTTTCTGATAGTCAGTATGGGTTCCATCAGGGACGCTCCACTGGCGATCCTCTCACCTATCTTTCAGACTCCTGGTCATCCACATTTTGGGACTCTGGTGAAAGCTTTGCCATTGCATTTGACATCTCAAATGCTTTCGATTGAGTCTGGCATAAATCTTTAATCTCCAGACTGCCCTCTTATAGTTTCTATCCTTCTTTCTATGCCTTCAACTACAGCTTCCTTTCTGGTCGTTCTATGGCGGCTGTTGTAGCCATCATTCTTCTCCTAGATCTTGAAGAGAGTTCCAGCATACTTGACATCTTCCTAACAACTAATCCTTCTGCTTACACTGTTAATCTTTTCTCTCCGTTGGATTTCTCCGATCATAACCTTATTACTTTAACCTGTTCTATCGCTCCGGTACGGCCTGCGGACCCTCCAAAAAAACGTCGTCTGTGGCACTTTGGAGCTGTGGATCGGGAGGCCCTCAGGCAGTACTTCTTTGATTTTTCTTGGAATGATTATTGCTTCCATGGTCGGGAGCCATCTGAGTGTGCCTTGCATATTACGGAGGTTATTCTCTCGGGCATTAAAGCATACATTCCTTTCTCATATCCTCTGACTAATGCGAGAAAGCTTCACGCTTGTTCTAATGCTGTCTGCAACAAGGAGAGGGCCTATAAAAGGTACCGGAGCCAACCCACCCCTGAATCACATCTTTTTTATATTTCTGCCCGGAATCGTGCTAAGACTGTTCTTTGCTCTACTAAAAATAATTTCATCCGTGCTAAATGTTCTCAACTCTCAAACTCGAATTCTTCTCGCTACTTCTGGCACCTTGCCAAAAACCTTTCTAACAACTTTACCTCATCATCCTTCCCTCCTTTTTTCTACTCTGATGGCTCTGTAGCTATTTCTTCTACTGATAAAGCAGATCTCTTCGCTCAGACTTTCTCCTCCAGTTCCACCTTAGACGATTCCGGTGCTGTTCCTCCATCACTTTCCCCCCTCTGACTTCCTCATGGCTGACATTAAAATTTCTTCAGCTGATGTATTATCTGCCATCACTGGCCTCAACAGTAACAAGGCATATGGGCCAGATGGAGTCAATCCTGTTGTCAACTTGTACCTTTCCTTCTTGCTGAAAGTTTGCTCTAACTCAGTCGGTCTCAAAGAAGGGCGACCATTCGCAACCCTCTAACTATCGCTCAGTTGCTTTAACATCCTGTGTCTCAAAAGTTTTTGATTCAATTTTTAACAGAAAAGTTTTAAAGCATCTTTCCTATCACAACCTTCATTCTGATCATCAGTATGGGTTCCATCAGGGTCGCTCCACTGGCGATCTTCTCACCTATCTTTCAGACTCCTAGTCATCCTTCTTTCGGGGCTTTGGCGAAAGTTTTGCCATTGCATTTGACATCTTAAAGGCTTTCGATCGAGTCTGGCATAAATCTTAAATTTCCAGACTGCCCTCTTACGGTTTCTATTCTTCTTTCTGCGTCTTCATCTACAGCTTCCTTCCTGGTCGTTCTATAGCCGCTGTTGTAGCCATCATTCTTCTCCTAGATCTTGGAGAGAGTTCCAACATGCTTGACTTCTTCCTAACAACTAATCCTTCTGCTTACACTGTTAATCGTTTCTCTCCGTTGGGCTTCTCCGATAATAACTTTATTACCTTAACCTGTTCTATCGCTCTGGTACGGCCTGTGGACCCTCCAAAAAAATGCCGTCTGTGGCCCTTTGGAGCTGCAGATTGGGAGGCCGTCACGCAGCACTTCTTTAATTTTCTTTGGAATGATTATTGCCCCCATGGCCGGGAGCCATCTGATTTGCCTTGCACAATACAGAGGTTATTCTCTCAGGCATTGATGCATACATTCCTTTCTCATATCCTCTGACTAGTGCAAGAGAGCTTCACTCTTGTTCTAATGCTGTCTGCAACAAGGATAGGGCCTATAAAAGGTACCGGAGCCAACCCACCCCTGAATCACATCTTTTTTATGTTTCTGCCCGGAATCGTGCTAAGTCTGTTCTTCGCTCTGCTAAAAATAATTTCATCCGTGCTAAATGTTCTCAACTCTCCAACTCTAATTCTTCTCGCTCCTTCTGGCACCTTGCCAAAAACCTTTATAGTACCTCATCAGCCTTCCCTCCTCTTTTCTACTCTGATGGCTCTGTAGCTATTTCTTCTACTGATACAGCAGATCTCTTTGCTTAGACTTTCTCCTCCAGTTCCACCTTAGACAATTCCGGTGCTGTTCCTCCATCACTTTCCCCCCTCTGACTTCCTCATGACTGACATTAAAATGTCTTCAGCTGATGTATTTTCTGCCATCACTAGCCTCAGTATTAACAAGGCATATGGGGCAGATGGAGTCCCTCCTGTTGTCCTCAAAAAGTGTGCTTCTGTGTTTACACCCTGCCTAGGTAAACTCTTTTGCCTTTGTCTATCAACTTGCACATTTCCTTCTTGCTGGAAATTTATCATCATTCAGCCAGTCCCAAAAAAGGGCGAACATTCCCAACCCTCTAACTATCGCCCAATTGCTTTAACATCCTGTGTCTCAAAAGTTTTCGAGTCAATTCTTAACAGAAAAATTTTAAAGCATAACTTTCCTGTCGCAACCTTCTGTCTGATCGTCAGTATGGGTTCCGTCAGGGACGCTCCACTGGTGATCTTCTCACCTACCTTTCAGACTCCTTGTCATCCTCTTTTCGGGACTTTGGCGAAAGCTTTGACATTGCACTTGACATCGCAAAGGCTTTCGATCGAGTCTGGCATAAATCTTTAATTTCCAAACTGCCCTCCTACGGTTTCTATCCTTCTATCTGTGCCTTCATCTCTAGCTTCCTTTCTGGTCGTTCTACAACCGCTGTTGTAGACGGCCATCGTTCTTCTCCTAGACCAATCAACAGTGGTGTTCCCCAGGGCTCTGTCCTTTCACCAACTCTCTTTCTTTTATTCATCAGTGACCTAAACTGTACATCTAACCCTATCCACTCATATGCTCATGATTCCACCATTCACCTTTCCATTCGGTTTCTGCAACGTCCATCTCAGCAGTTACTTCAACAAACAAGGGATGTATGGCACACCTAATGTCTGACTTGGCTCTTATGTCTGATTGGGGTAAAAATAATCTTGTTATTTTTATTGCATCAAAGACTCAGTTCTTACACTTATCAACCCGACAAAATCTTCGTCAGGATTACCCACTAATGTTTAATGATGTCCAGCTTAGTCCTGCATCATCCTTGAATATGCTTGGGGTTCCATTCTCTCAGGATTTATCTTGAAAAGAACATATTACATCTCTTGTGAAATCTGCTTCCAAGAGATTAGGTGTGCTAAGCCAACTCCGAACTTTCTTTACCCCTGCACAGGTGTTGACCTTGTACATGGGTTTTATTCGCCCCTGTATGGAGTACAACTGTCATGTGTGGGGAGGCTCCCCACATGCAGCTCTTCTCAATAGGGAAGAATCAAAGGCTTTTCGTCTCATTAACTCTCCTCCTTTTGCTGATTCCCTTCAACCTTTGTCTCTTCGCCGCACTGTTGCATATTTATCTCTCTTCTATCGCTACACCAACGATCACTGTTCCTCTGAACTGTCTGCCGCATCCCTCCACCACTACGATGGGCACGTAGTACCTGTCTAGCAACAAATGCTCATCCCTTTTCTGTCCAACTCTCTAATGCAAGAGTTAACCGTTACTCCCAGTCCTTCATTTATGCAACTGGTCAACTCTGGAACTCTTCCTCTGTCTGCACTCCCTACTTCCTATGATCTCCAGTCTTTTAAACGCAGTGTGTCCAGACATCTCGAAATGAATGGATCTTGAATTTGGCTCTCTTTTGTATTGTTTTTGTTTTTTCTTGGAAGGAACAGTATGAGGGCCCATGGCTTTTGGTTCCCTCTTCCTTGCATAAAAAAAAACACATCTAACCCAATCCAATTGTACGCTGATGATTCCACCCTTCACCTTTCCATTCGGGTCCCAAAATGTCCATCTCAGCAGTTACTTCAACAAACAAGGAATGAGGTGATAGGTCAACTCTGGAACTGTCTCCCTGTGTCTGTATTTCCTGTTTCCTATGATCTCCAGTCTTTCAAACGCAGTGTCCAGGCATCTCGAAATGATTGGATCTTGAATATGGCTCTGCTTTGTATCGTTTTTGTTTTTTCTTGGAAGGAACAGTTTGCGGGGTCCTGGTCTTTAGTTCCTTCTTCCTTGCATTAAATATATATATATATATATATATATATCCATACAGCACCACACAACCACCCTATCTCACAACACTATAACCACTATCTTCACCTTCACGTGAGTTGTCACAGTCACTCACCCTCACTCTCACGCTATTAGCGTACAGCTTACATTCCTTAACAATAATTATATAAAATAATTTTCACGGTTCAGAGAGCGTATTTCATTGACATCATATATTATAACGATTATTTTTTTTTCATCCAAAGAAACGATAACCCTTAGTGATGATCATCTCACCCCATGGCCAATCGTACTAAACTCTGGTCACCATGAAGATAGAAAGTCCTTACATGAATGACCGAGTTGTCCGTGAGTATCACGAAGACCACTGTAAGATTATCAGTCCCGCGAAGCAGAATGATATCATTTTCGGCAACACATCCTATACTGTAGTGCTCGACTCAGATTGCATGTGTGTGTGTGTGTGTGTGTGTTAACTCCAAGGTTATTTGATGGATTTGAACGAAACTTCCTAAATGAGTTTGTCGGGTTCCTTGGAGGGTTTACCAATAGTGTGTATACAATTTTCCAGCCATTATTTTCAGGGGGTAAGCCCCCCCTTAGCCAAACTGATACTTCTCGGAAATAGTGAAAGAAGGGCAGGCATAGCTTTGATCTCTTAGTACATGTTGTACAATGAACTCTCATTTATAATGGGATATTTGGGGAACGTGACCTCTCCATTGGTTCCTGGGGGGTCAGCTTCCCTCCACAATATAAAAACCATCCAAAGTAGGAGAAAGTGAGCCGAGGCATTTCAGTGAAACTTCTCAGGTCAGTTCTTCAGGTTACATGATAATGTCATCTACTGCATAAAATTTTTCACCATTATTTTTAGGAGAGTGAGCCCTCCTACCAAATTTATAAAGGATATAATATGGGGGAAGAAGGGCAAATATGGCTTTGATATCTTAGTACAAATTGTACAATGGAATCTCATCCATAATGCCATATTTGGAGAGTGTGAGATGGGGGCTCGTAGATTTATCATTAGGACTTCATATTGATCTTAAAGACTCCGTACTACTGCTGGATGCTTTATTTGGAGCTTAGATGTTGCACCCAGTGTAGTTATCTCTAACTCTCATCAGTCTTTCAGGGCACAGGTAGAGAGTTTCCTTCGTGTGTTGCCCAATGTCAACCCTACACTGTTTACAGGTAGAACTCTTTCTCCAGCAGAATTTGCAAAAGGTCTGTTGTCCTCAGCCTGATTCAAAGAGGCCTCAGCACGATACATTCGGTTGCTTACTCGAGCATTCCAATCCCCCTCTGGGTGAAGCAGATATCTCCCGATATCTCTTTTTTGTTTTTTCTTTCTGATAGATATTAATAGAAGGTAAACTAAATAGTAAAACAACACTAATATTATGAGTGATAAGAGAACTATATGATTATACATTATAATAATAATATGAGTATACTAGTTAACGGGGAAAATACAGAGAAACAATACTGATATTATAATTGAATGATAAGAGAATTATATGATAATATACTAATAACAGTATACTGGTAAACGGGGAAAATATCTAAATTAATGTGTACATACATAAGAGAATGATACCATACTGATATATGTTACAGTGATGCATAATAAAATTACATAACTGGGTATACAGGAATCACAGCAGCATCGCGAGAGATTAAGGTCTCATAATAACTAAATAATGTTCACATAATTAGTTGGGTGTCTACACGTCTTCACAGAAATCAGCACTGTATATATGAGGTGAAGTGGGCCGTGATTTGCCTATTTCAATACAGTCCCATTCGTACTAATGCAGCTTCAGCGTCAGGTTCAATTTCTTCTCGTCACTTTCGCATATAACAAATTTCACTGTTTTCACATCTAACAGGTTTCACTGTTTTGTTTTATGTTGTAGCCTATTTTCATGGAGACATTTTTCAATTTGTTTAACACAACAATGGAAAAAGGGCACTATGAATGTAAACAAAAATCCTACTATAGTGAATGTAATATGACAATACAATATATAAAATGAGGGATAAAATAAAAGTGATGAAGGAAGCGAGATATCTGGACTATAGTATTCTTAAAGCAGCAGCTGCGATGGTGATGATATTTAAAGAAAACACAGGATGAGGAAGAGGGTTTGAACTGCAGACGAACATGAATATAAGAGATCAAACGGGACGGTAGAAAGAATTCAGAGTACAAAAATGCAGGATAAGGACTATCATTCTGAGAAAGAGGAATGGGAATTAGATGAAAGAGATGACGATGACTGCAGAATGAACAGGAATATCATGGTCGTGGAAAGAGGGGTAGCCTCTAGTATAGGATAATACAAACTTGAAGGGAAAAAAAAATGAATTAAGATTAAAGTTAGCACGAGCCAATTGTAAATATAAGCGAAGATTTGACCTTGGGGCAAGGTCTATGGTGTCATAACAATTGATGAATTCTCTGCTTGCACCATAAATTGTTGGAAAGTGGTATACAGTATTTCTATAATAACACTGATCTTACCATTTCATTAAGATATACAAAACCTTGTTCAAATGCATACCTATTCACTCATATACAGTATATAACAATGCTAACTAGTAACAGAGATGTAAAAATAAATGTAATAATTCTGCTAAGTAACAGAGATGAGGTGAAAGAGAGATTGTACAGGTGCTTGAGAGTGCGAAAGTGGATATATGTGGAATAACTGAAACTAAATGGCAAGGTGAGAGTGTGAGAGAATGGGAGTATGGATGGGGATTATGTGTGGGAGTAGGTGAGAATGCGAGGGCGAAAGAAGGAGTGTGTATTGCTATGAGCAACATATGGGAGGAGAATGTAAGAGAATATGGATCAGTTGGGTCAAGGATTGTGTGGGTAAAAGTGAAAGTTGGACTACAAAGGTGGGCAATTGTGTGCGTGTATGCGCCAATGCAAGATCGTGTAAGTAGAGTGAGAGAAGAGTTCTGGATAAATGTGGAAGCCTGCTTGGAAAAGTTTGAAAGGAGTGAAAGAGTGTTTCTGATTGGAGATATGAATGGAAAAGTAGGGAATGAGAAGGTGGATGGAGTGGTTGGTGAGTGGGGTGTGCCTTGCAGAGATGGATGAGAATGGCAGTGCTTTAGTGGGCATTTGTGCCGGGAGGGGGTTGGTGGTAGCTAATACCCTCTTCAGGCACAAAATGACCCATAGGTATACATGGCGAGGGGTGAGAAGGGTGGACGGTGGAATGAACAAACGGAAGGCAATGATTGACTATGTGTGTGTGGATGAAAGGATGAGAAGATGTGTAATGGATGCAAGAGTATATAGAGGCTGGGGAAGTGGACTTTCTGACCATCACTTGGTGGTGGCCAGAATCAGAATCCAAACAAGATGGAGGAAGAGAAGAAGGGAAGGACAGGAGGAAGTATTTCTTACAAGGAGGGTAGAAAAGTTACAAAAGGATGGAATAAAGGCTGAATATGAAAGGGAAGTGGAGAAGCGATTGAGTAAATATAGATTGGAGCAGATGGGGGATGTGGAAGGTGTGTGCAAGTTATTCACAGAAGAAATCTGTGCAGCATGTGAGGTGGTGTGTGGGGTGAAGAGAAGTCGAAAGGGGGTTCAGGGAACAGCATGGTGGACTGAAGAGGTGAGAGAGGCTGTGGCACAAAAGAAGAAAGCATATAATGAGTGGATGAGAAACAGACACATCGAAGAAGCTGAGAGACGGACGAGAGAGTTATATGTAGAGAGGAGGAGAGAGGTGAAAAGATTAGTAAAAGAGAGTAAGAAGAGAGTGGATGAGGAATTTGGAAGTAATTTGAGTGCAAAGTGGAGGGAATGTAAGAAAATGTTCTGTGAAAAGGAAATGAGAGTTAGAATGGGTGCCAAAGAAGTTCGTTGGGGAGTGAAAGATAACAATGGTAGATTACTAGTGGAGAAGGGAGAAAAAGTAAACAGATGGAGAGAACACTTTAGTGAACTGTTGAACATAGAGAATGCAAGTAATGCAAGCATAAATGGATGGGGAATGGCGGGGAGAAGGAGGGTTGTGAGAAGAGAGGAAGAAATCAGTAGCACGGAACTGGCGGAAGCAATGAAGAAAGTTAAAATCGGGAAAGCTCCAGGAATTGATGGAGTGTGTGGTAAAACACTGAAGCATGGGGAAGAGATAGTAGTAGAATGGATGTGGAGGGTGTGCAGATTGGCGTGGGAGGAGGGTAGAGTCCCGGAGGATTGGAAGTCAGGTATAATTATTCCTCTGTACAAAGGAAAAGGGGAAAAAGCAGTGTGTGGTAATCATAGGGGCATTTGCTTCCTCAGTGTAATAGGAAAAGTATATGGTAGGATACTTATTGACAGAGTTAGAGAAATAACAGAGGAATTAGTTGGAGAAGAACAGGAAGGTTTTAGGAAGGGAAGAGGTGTAGACCAGATATTCATTCTTAGATCCTTAGTGGAAAAGTTTCTAGAGAAGGGCAAGAAGTATGCAGCCTTCATGGATCTGGAAAAAGCATATGACAGGGTGGATAGACAAGGATTGTGGAAAGTATTAAGAATATATGGAGTGGATGGGAAGTTGTTGAAGGCAGTGAAGAGTATGTATGAAGGTGCTAAGGCTGCAGTGCGTGTGGATGGCAAACTGAGTGAATCTTTCCATTTGAAGGTTGAATTGAAACAAGGATGTCATGTCTCCATGGCTGTTCAATCTGTACAGGGATGGGGTTATAAAAGAGATACAAGGTCGGGCAGTGGATGTTGGAGTGGCCCTAGTGAGAGAGGGCAGTGTTTGGAAACTCCCTGTACTGTTGTTTGCAGATGATACTGTGTTGTTGAGCGAAGACGAAGGGGAGCTGCAAGGCTTGGTAGATGAGTTTGGGAGAGTGTGTAGGAAACGGAAGCTAAAGGTGAATGTAGGGAAGAGTAAAGTGATGGTCTTCGAGAGAAGTGAAGCCAGTGAATGTACAGTGAGATTGGATGGGGAGGATAAGGAGAATGTAAGTGCATTTAAGTACTTGGGTAGTGTGATGAGTAAGGATGAAAGTCTGGAGGGTGAAGTGCTTGAAAGGGTGCAGCAGGGAAGGAAGGCTGTTGGT
The DNA here is from genome assembly GCA_018397915.1 of Birgus latro. NCBI lineage: Eukaryota > Metazoa > Arthropoda > Malacostraca > Decapoda > Coenobitidae > Birgus > Birgus latro. The sequence continues at coordinate 137,897 of JAGKTI010000166.1, forward strand.
TCGTTGAAACCAGTGATAAGAAACAGGGAAGTGAGCATGGAAGTGAAAAAGTTGTTACATGACAGTATTGTGATACCAACTCTAACATATGGAAGTGAAGCTTGGACCTTGTTGGAAGGACAGAAGTCAAGAGTGAGAGCAGTGGAAATGAGTTCTTTGAGAGGAGCATGTGGAGTCACATGGAGAGAGAGACTAACAAATGAGGAAGTGAAGGAGCGTTGTGGTGTGGTTGTGGACATGATAGGAAGCGTTAGGAGAAACACGTTAAGGTGGTTTGGGCATGTGGAGAGGATGGAGAGTGAAAGACTGACGAGGAGGGGGCGAGAGGGAGGGGGAGGCTGAGGATGAGATGGAGGGATGGAGTGGAGAGGTACATGAGAGAGAGGGATGTGAGTTGGGAGCAGGGTAGTGATACGGCGGGGGACAGAGCGACATGGAGGCGATTTAAATGTTTGTGGCCACCCCGTGTGGGATTGAGGCGTCTGCCAATAGATAGACAGAACAGAGATGTAGTACTATATGAAATAATACTACCTAGTAACAGATGCAATAATGTACGTAATGCTACTACCTAGTAACAGATGCAATAATATCTGTAATAGTACTACCTAGTAATAGAGATGTAATAATATATGTAACAACGCTACCTATCATCCAGAGATGAACCAAGGACAGCTATTGCCAATAAGGTTGTCTACTCTCTCTCCACATCTTACTTAACCGGATTAATGTTCAGATCAGCTAAATGGTCCTGACAGGGACAGACACAAGTAACAGTGGGGCAAGTTGCTGAGCAAAGCTTTTGTCTGTTCTCATTAACAGGCAGAGTAGGAAGTGATGAAGGGGTAGCACGGGAGAAAGGAGGAGGAGGGGGAGGAGGAGAAGCAGAAGATGCATCATTTCCCTGACTTTCCTCCCACTTGAAGGACCTGGGAGTTCCCTTGAGATCGTCTGTATGATCATCTGTATGAACTCACTTACTCTCAGACGACAAGAAGTCCTTAGTCTCAAATTTGTTACTGTTACGAGATATCACGCTGTGTGGGCTCTCAAATTTATCATCTGATTTAGAACAACGTATATATGAACAAACATATCCTAAGTCCTCAACGTTAATGTTGATAGGTGATGCAGCATTTTTTTTTTAATATATGTCTGACTCTGGGCATATGCTTCACAGACTCCCAAGGCCCAGTAATCCCCCTACATACCATAGACCTCTAACCTTTACATGTCATCACTTCAGCGCTAACACCCACCGTCCATAATGAAAACATGCTAGAGCTGTCTCATGCAGGACTGGTGTAAGCTACTGGTATTAGCGGAGGTATTTTTACGAAATGTCGGCCAGTCTTCTGTTAGATCAGTAAAGTCTAATTATATGAAATTCAAATTAGAGGTAGACTGCGAGATAATGCTGATTTCATGTGTGCGGTGTGTCGGGGAGAGCAGGCAGAGATTGTTAGGCGTGAGAGGGTTGAACTTGCAGGTGAGTCTCTTGAGTGTGTGGAGGAGTTTTGTTATTTGGGCGACATGTTATGTGCCAGAGGTGGGGCTGGAGTTAGCTCGGTTGCTAGAGTGAGAAGTGGTTGGAAGAAGTTCAGGGAGCTGTTGCCTCTCCTGACATTGAGAGGACTCTCCTTACGTGCTAAGGGGTCTTTGTATGCAGCATGTGTTAGGAGTGTGATGCTGTATGGTAGTGAGACCTGGGCAGTAAAGGAAGAAGATATTCGCAGGCTCAAACGTACAGAAATGACAATGATTAGGTGGATGTGCAGTGCGTCCCTGCGTGCAAGGCCTGGGGGGGCTGGGTTTACGATAGAAGAGTTGAGAGGTAGGATGGGACTGGAGTGTATTGGTGTTGTGATGAGGAGAGGTAGGCTGAGGTGGTTTGGACATGTGGAGAGGATGGGGGATGATAATTGGGTACAGAGGGTGAGAAGTGTTAATATTGGGGGAGGGGTTGGGAGGGGTAGACCGAGAAAGACATGGGACGAGGTCATTAAATGTGACTTAAGGGTTAAGGGACTGAATAGGGAGGCTGCCAGAGATCGAGCAGCGTGGAGAGCCGCCATTAGGTGACCAAGGCCGACACATGCAAGCATGTTGGAGCCTTCAAAAACGAAACGAAACGAAACGAAATCCCTAAACTGTTCCCTGCCCCTGCGGGGATTTGAACCTGAGTCCGGTAGGACTGCGGGCCACCTCTCTACCGATTGAGCCACCGCCACCGCCACCCCCTCTGCTGGCGTTGAATCATAGCCTCTTTAGATAAGGCGAGGTTAGCCTTTGTATAGTGATGTATTTTGTGGAAATCTGTCATTTTTAATTTCACGTAATCATCCAGATTATAGAGAGAACTAGGTTTCGATAACCGCACTGAATAGGGCATTTCTATCTTTTATCATATCCATATAAGACTAAAAATGGAGTTTCGCCAACGGATTAAATTGACAGAACTATTTACTGAGGCAGCAACTTGTGGTATCCACTCGTCCCAACAGGTGCTTTGAGAACCTAAGTACAGTCACGCTTCCTAATTTAGACCCACCCCGAGCCAAGCCCAGAGCTGAGGGAGGCAGTAGCCATGGCTCTTAAGTGAATGCGTTTATTTATTAAGAGAAATAATATACTTAGGTCTTACCTTTTTTTATGCCTTATGTTTTCCAAAATCTGCTGTCTAATACCGTCCAGCATTGTCCTCTTCAGTAAATGATTGTTTCATAAGAGGTGAGGGTGGAAAGGAATGCAGTAATGTAAAGAATGAACGTTGGATGCAAGAGGGAGAGGGAGGGATTGAGGGGTGAAGTGGGGGGTGGGGTGGCTAGTAAGTGCGTTCGTTTAAGAGCTGTGGCTACTGCCTCCCTCAGCTCTGGGCTTGGCTCGGGGTGGGTCTAAATTAGGGAGCGTGACTTGTACCTCAAGCACTGCAACACCTTACGATTTTGTCTTTCGACATGACCATTGGAAGCCGAATAGTTGGGTATGACATTACATTTATTGATGTTATACTGCTTATAAATCTCAACAAGAAGACTTTTGTGAAACTCAGAGCCATTATTGGCAATTACAATGGATGGTGTACTGAATGGACAAATGACATAACCAATGGAGGCAGGTGAAATATACTCTTGGCAGTTTTGTCTTGAGGAGCTACGAGAGCACAGTAACGTAAGGAATGGTCATCTGCCACAAATAAATACTCTGCACCAGACTCCGTAAGAAGCAATATAAGGAGGTCAGTAGAAACAGTCTCCCATGGATGTGATGGAGCTGGATACTGCAGAAGTGGAGAAAGTAATCCAGCTGACCCTTTATGACGATTTGAGGGAACACAGGAATCACAGTGAACATTAACGTCCTTAAGCATAGTTGGCCAATGAAAGACGTGCTTGTCTCAAACACCGATCTTTTCCCAGATTTTTTTTTTTTTTTATTTAAGAAAGAAGGAACAAAAGGCCATGGGCTTGCATACTATTCCTTCCAAGAAAAAAACAAAAACAATACAAAAGAGAGCCAAATCCAAAATCTATTCATTTCGAGATGCCTTGACACTGCGTTTGAAAGACTGGAGATCATAGGAAGTAGGGAATACAGAAAGAGGAAGACAGTTCTAGAGTTGACCGGTTGCATACCAGAAGGACTGGAAGTAACGGTTAACTATTGCTTTAGAGAGTTGGACGGAAAAGGGATGAGAGTTTGCTGCTAGACGGGTACTACGTACCCATTGCAGAGGTGGAGGGATGCAAGCAGACAGTTCGGAGGAACAGTGACCATTGAAGCAGCGATAGAAGAGAGATAAAGATGCAACACTGCGGCGAAGAGACAAAGGTTGAAGGGAATCAGTAAAAGGAGGAGAGTTAATGAGACAAAAAGCCTTTGACTCCACCCTATTGAGAAGAGTTGCATGTGGGAACCCATGTACAAGGTCAACAACTGTGCAAGGGTAAAGACAGTTCGGAGCCGGCTTAGCACACCTAATCTCTTCAAAGCAGATTTCACAAGAGCTATTATATGTTCTTTCCAAGATAAACCCCGAGAGAATGAAACCCAAAGTATGTTCAAGGATGATGCAGGACTAAGCTGGACATTATTAAACATTAGTGGGCAATCCTGAAGAAGATTTTGTCGGGTTGATAAGTGTAAGAACTGAGTCTTTGATGCAATAAAAATAACAAGATTATTTTTACCCCAGTCAGAGATAAGAGCCAAGTCAGACATTAGGTGTGCCATAGCCTCATCCCTTGTTTGTTGAAGTGACTGCTGAGAAGGACGTTGCAGAAACCGAATGGAAAGGTGAAGGGTGGAATTATCAGCATATGAGTGTAAAGGGTTAGATGTACAGCTTAGAAGGTCATTGAATAAAAGGAAGAGAGTTGGTGATAAGACAGAGCCCTGAGGGACAGCACTGGGGAAGAACGATGGCCGTCTACAACAGCAGCTATAGAACGACCAGAAAGGAAGCTAGAGATGAAGGTACAGATAGAAGGATAGAAGCCGTAGGAGGGCAGTTTGGAAATTAATGATTTATGCCAGACACGATCGAAAGCCTTTGAGGTGTCAAGTGCAATGGCAAAGCTTTCACAAAGTCCCGAAAGGAGGATGACCAGGAGTCTGAAAGGTAGGTGAGAAGATCGCCAGTGGAGCGTCCCTGACTGAACTCATACTGACGGTCAGAAAGGAGGTTGTGACAGGAAAGATGCATTAAGGTTTTTCTGTTAACAATTGACTCAAAAACTTTTGAGACACAGGACGTCAAAGCAATTGGACGATAGTTAGAGGGTTGGGAATGGTCACCCTTCTTTGGGACTGGCTGAATGAGAACAAAATTCCAGCAAGAAGGAAAGGTTCAAGTTGATAGATAAAGGTGAAGGAGTTTACCTAGGCAGGGGCTAAGCACAGAAGCAGTTTTTGAGGACAACAAGAGGGACTCCATCTGGCCCATATGCCTTGTTAGTATTGAGGCCAGTGATGGCAAAAAATACATCAGCTGAAGAAATTTTAATGCCAGTCATGAGGAAGTCAGAGGGGGGGGAGAGATGGAGGAACAGCACCGGAATCGTCTAAGGTAGAATTGGAGGAGAAAGTCTGAGCGAAGAGATCTGCTTTATCAGTAGAAGAAATAGCTACAGAGCCATCAGAGTACAAAAGAGGAGGGAAGGATAATGAGGTAAAGTTATTAGAAAGGTTTTTGGCAAGGTGCCAGAAGGAGCAAGAAGAATTCGAGTTGGAGAGTTGGGAACATTTAGCATGGTTGAAATTATTTTTAGCAGAGTGATGAACAGACTTAGCATGATTCCGGGCAGAAATATAAAAAAATATGTGCTTCAGGGGTGGGTTGGCTCTGGTACCTTTTATAGGCCCTCTCCTTGTTGCGGACAGCATTAGAACAAGCGTGATTAAACCAAGGCTTTCTTGCATTAGTCAGAGGATATGAGAAAGGAATGTATGCTTCCATGCCCAAGAGAATAACCTCCGTAATGCGCAAGGCACACTCAGATGGCTCCCGGCCATGGAAGCAATAATCATTCCAAGGAAAATCAAAGAAGTACTGCCTGAGGGCCTCCCAATCTGCAGCTACAAAGTGCCACAGACAGCGTCTCTTTGGAGGGTCCACAGGCCATACCAAAGCGATAGAACAGGTTAAGGTAATAAGGTTATGATCGGAGGAGCCCAACGGAGAGAAAAGATTTACAGTGTAAGCAGAAAAATTAGTTGTTAGGAAGAGGTCAGGTATGTTGGTACTCTCTCCAAGGCGGACAGGGATACGGGTAGGGTGCTGTACAAGCTGCTCTAGGTCATTAAGGATAGAAAAGATGTAGGCTTGTTCACCAGGTGGATCAGTGAAAGGAGAGGAGAGCCAAAGGTGGTGGTGAACATTGAAATCTCCTAGAATGAAGATTTCAGAGAAAGGAGAAATGGATAGAATATGTTCCATCGTAGAAGTAAGACGGTCAAAGAATTTTTGATAGTCAGTAGAATTAGGAGATAAGTAAACAGCACAGATATTTTTAGTCACAGAATGGCAGGGGAGCCGAAGCCAGAGAGTAGAGAATTCAGAAGAATCAAGTTCAGGAACATGAGAGCAAGATAGATTGTTGCATACATATACACAACAGCCACCTTTGGTTTTGAAATGAGAATAGAGAAAGTAGGAGGATACAGAAAAGGGTTTGCTGTCAGTTGCCTCAGACAGCTGAGTCTCAGAGAGGAAGAGAAGGTGAGGTTTAGAGGAGGAGAGGTGGTGCTCAACAGAACGAAAGTTAGAGGAAAGGCCGCAAATGTTACACAAATGAAGAAGAAGTGAGTCAGACAGTGGTTCCAGGCAGCTGCTAGAGTCGTCACCGGGATAGGGGCGGATGATGGGTGCATTTATGGTTCCCCCCCACCCCTGGGGACTCCGAGGCTGGGTGTTTCGACGCCATTTTTGTTAGTTTTGAAAAAGACGTGTAGTGTGTAGCATGCATGTAGTTTGGTGCTGACAGTTAGAGAAACTTGTATTGGAGAGCATGCTGGCCTACTCTCTGTGTTACTGAGACACTGAAAAAGTTCAGTAAAGGAGGATGGCCAGGAACTAGTCCTGATGGCTGATGAAACGGGAGCTCCAGCTCTCCCTGTCATCAGCTTTCCATCCTCTCTGGGAGTACTGCCCTGCTCAACTGAGGTGTGTTATGGAGGATGTGGAATATTGCAGGTATTAGACCAGTGAGGACAACAAACCTATGTACTGCTCTATAAGGTATGTCCTTCCCTGTAAGGGATGTCTTCCTATACCAAATACCACTGTCTAAATCCTGTGTCCCATATTCAAGTTCATCTTCGAGAACGGCCCCGATCACCACAATCTTACCCTCGAGGAATGATCTTGGTGAAATGCCACGATCATACCTCAAACGGTAGGCCTAAACGACCATTTCACGACACAGTCACGTTAGTGCTAAGACTCACGAAGACATTGCTATGACATCCCACGACACCCTACGGAAGCATCACGTTATCCTGACAAGACACTACAATCATCCCTCAGTTAAAAAATAACAGTCACTTTGACTCCACGTCACGCCAAAACGTCACCACGACACGCTACAACAAGCTATGGAATGTTACGGAACCGCTAAGTCATTGCTGCGACAAGCTACGACAACCTAAGACACGCTAAGTCACAGCTAAGACAAACGACTTTACCGTCACGACATGTCATGTTCCCCTGCTTGTCGGCGCCCACGCCGACAATTTTTGAACATTTCAAAAATTGTCGTAGAGCGCCAAGAACCGCGAAGAATGACCAAGTTCTCCACGTTAGCGCTAAGTCATCGCTAAGTCACGCCACGTTACTCACGACGACATACGGAGACTCACGAAGACATGATGGTCGTGGCAAAGTTCCTGACAGTGGGACAAAGGCTTAAGAGGAGATCATCTGCTGACACTGGCAGTGTAGGTAAGATTGTAGCGTCTCCCGATTCTAGGAAATAATAACCTTAGACCACAGAGGGTCTCTGTGTTGACAGTTATAAACATCAGAGGTTAGAGTGGTGTAAGGAACTTCATTTGGTTGACATGGTGAGACTGCCGCAGCTACATGATGCTAAAGAGCATCTGCAACTACATTTGATTTACTAGGCACGTACTAAAAAGATGGGTTGAAGTCTTGAATAATAACTGACCCTCGTGGAAGGAAGCACAAAGTGGGAGATGATCTGTTTGGATATGCACTGGATATCTGCAGATTATGTCTCTGAAATGTTTGAGAGACCAAACAACTGCTAAAACCTCCCAGTCAATCACACTGTAGTTGCGTTCAGCGGCATTAAGGGCATGACTAGCATACGCTATTATCCGTTTCCTCTTTGCATGCTTATTTTGCATCAACACCGCACCTATTCCCACCCCAGATGCATCTGCACAAGGAAGAAAAGGTTTCTTACAATCAGGGAATGCCAGGACTGGGGCATTAATAAGTGCTGTCTTTAGTGTTTCAAAAGCATGAGACTAGTCATTAGTCTAAACAAAAGGTTTATTTTTCTTGAGTAATTTAGTCAGAGGAACGGCGATTTGTGCACAACCTTAAATAAATCTCTGATAGTTGCCACTCAGTCCAAGGAACTCCATACATCATCAGTACTGGTAGGTTTTGGTATGTTAGAAACTGCCTCAGCATTCTCGTCTGATGTGTGAATTCCTTCAGTGTAAACCATATATTATTCAAGAAAATTAATTCTAATCGGGCATTGCGGTTCCCAGGCTGCCGCTTCCGCTCATTAGAGAGGGGCCCGAACCTGGGAGTAGCGCCCCAGGAGGCTGCCCTATCAGTGGGTGTATAATGGCGGGGCAGTTGCAGTGCCAAGCCGCGCTTGGAGGGTGTCCCTGCAGGTGTCCTGGCAGGGTGCCCCGAGGCCACTACCACAGCCACTAGTAAGCTGGTGGGCTAGGGGTCCCAGATCCATTGCCTGGACCTGGGTCTGTGCAATGGGTCGGGCCTTTGGAATGTTTACCCCCCTTTATCTTACCGACTATGACTATGAACAAAAACAAGCACCAAAGCAAGCCTGACGACAGTAAATCACCCAGGGGGTTTAGGGTGGGTTCGTGGAATGTGGGAAGTTTGAGAGGAAGAGCAGGGGAAGTTGTTGAGGCATTTAGTAGGAGGTGGGTGGATGTGGCATGTCTGCAGGAAGTCCGGTACAGGGGTGGATCAGCCAGAAAGATTGCTGGGAAGGATTGCTACTATAAGCTGTTTTGGCAGGGGGGAACTGACGGATATGGGGGTGTGGGTGTGTTGGTTGCGGAGAAATGGGTGGAGTATGTCATGAATGTCATGAGAGTAAGTGATAGGATAATAGTAGTGAAAATTTTGATCGGACGGGTGATGGTTTCAGTCATATCAGCATATGCTCCGCAGGTAGGATTGGATGACGCAGAGAAGGATAGATTTTGGGATGATTTAATACGTGTAGTAAGTGGTATGGGTGATGATGAGGTAGTGGTTCTGGGAGGGGATTTAAATGGTCATGTTGGTGAAGCAGCTCAAGGTTATGAAGGAGTCCATGGAGGATGTGCATATGGTGTGAGGAATGCGGAAGGGGAAAGAATACTCGAGTTTGGGGAGGCTATGGACATGATTGTGTGCAACACACATTTTAGAAAAAGAGTGAGTAGATTGATTACGTATGAGTCCGGGGGAAATAGTAGCCAGATAGATTATTTTCTGGTAAGGAGGGTTGATAGGAGATTAGTGAGGGATGTTAAAGTTATAGGAAGCGAGGAGTGTGTGCAGCAGCACAAACTGTTGATTTGTGACATGGTGCTTAAGGAACGAGTGATGAGAAGGATGACATATGTACCTAGGAGGAAAATATGGAAGCTGAGAAACCAATCAGTAAGGGATGCCTTTTATAGTGAGATGAGGAGAGTGGTGGCTGAACAGGAAGCCAAAGATAGAGACGTTAATGAACAGTATGGAGCCCTTAAGAACAACCTCTTGAGAGTTACCGATGCAGTATGCGGTTGGACAAGAGGCCCACCAAGACATAAAGCAACTTGGTGGTGGGATGAGGGTGTAGAAGCCGCAGTTAAGGAGAAGAGAAGGCTTTTCCGGGAATGGAAGAAGGGTGGTAACAGGGAGGAGTACTTGGCTGCCAAGCGCAGAGCTAGAAGAGAGGTATACAGGGCGAAGTCTGAGTCACAGAGACTTTTACTTGATAATCTAAATCATGAAGGAAGGAAAAATATGGTTTTTAGGGTGGCAAATCAGATGAAGAGAGATAATCGGGACATTGTAGGCGAGCAGTGTGTGAAGAATGATGAAGGAAGGGTAGTGGTTAACAGTGAGGATATTAAAGATGCATGGAGAGAGCATTATAGCCGGTTGTTGAATGAGGAGTTTGATTGGGATAGGGAAGGTTTGGAGCCAGCTGATCCAGTGTTTGGGCCTTGGCCTTTGATTGACGCTGCTACTGTGAGTGAGGCAATAGGCAGGATGCGGGTGGGGAAGGCGGCAGGTGTGTCTGGGTTGACTGCCGAAATGTTGAAGGCCTCAGGAGATATTGGGGTGAGGTTAGTCACTGACCTGATAAATATGATTATATATGAGTGTGTTGTCCCAGATGATTGGCTGAAGAGTGTAATTGTAAATGTGTACAAAGGGAAGGGTGATGCCCTGGAAAGGGGAAATTACAGAGGTATAAAGCTCTTAGATCAGATAATGAAAGTAATGGAGAGAGTTCTAGAAGGTATGATTAGAGAAAGAGTGAATATCGATGAGATGCAGTTTGGGTTTATGCCAGGCAGGGGGACCACTGATGCCATATTCATTGTTCGACAGCTTCAGGAAAAATATATTGGCAAGAAAAGGGAATTGTATTTTGTTTTTGTTGATTTGGAAAAGGCCTTTGACAGAGTCCCTAGAGAGGTGGTGAAGTGGGCAATGAGAAAGCTAGGGTTGGAAGAGTGGCTGGTTAGGGTGGTTATGGCCATGTACGTGGGTGCTCACACTCAGGTAAGGGTGAATGGAGCTTTGAGTGATGAGTTTCCCGTGAATGTTGGTGTGCATCAGGGGTCAGTTTTGAGTCCCTTGTTTATCATGGTGCTTGAAGCCCTCTCACGTGACCTCAGAGAGGGACTCCCATGGGAGATGTTGTATGCTGATGATTTGGTGTTGATTGCTGAGAATGAAGGGGAGGCTGAGGAAAGATTTAAGAAGTGGAGAGATGGTATGGGGCACAAGGGCTTAAGGGTAAATGCAGATAAAACAAAAGTGATGATATCTAGGGTTGGTGGCGGTACAATCAGAGGAGAGGGAGAGTGGCCATGTGCAGTTTGCCACATGGGTGTGGGAAGTAATTCCATCTTGTGCAGTGTTTGTGATAAGTGGGTGCACAAGAGATGTAGTGGTATTAGAGGTAGACTGCGAGATAATGCTGATTTCATGTGTGCGTTGTGTCGGGGAGAGCAGGCAGAGATTGTTAGGTGTGAGAGGGTTGAACTTGCAGGTGAGTCTCTTGAGTGTGTGGAGGAGTTTTGTTATTTGGGAGACATGTTATGTGCCGGAGGTGGGGCTGGAGTTAGCTCGGTTGCTAGAGTGAGAAGTGGTTGGAAGAAGTTCAGGGAGCTGTTGCCTCTCCTGACATTGAGAGGACTTTCCTTATGTGCTAAGGGGTCTTTGTATGCAGCATGTGTTAGGAGTGTGATGCTGTATGGTAGTGAGACCTGGGCAGTAAAGGAAGAGGATATTCGCAGGTTTAAACGTACAGAAATGACAATGATTAGGTGGATGTGCAGTGCGTCCCTGCGTGCAAGGCCTGGGGGGGCTGGGTTTACGATAGAAGAGTTGAGAGGTAGGATGGGACTGGAGTGTATTGGTGTTGTGATGAGGAGAGGTAGGCTGAGGTGGTTTGGACATGTGGAGAGGATGGGGGATGATAATTGGGTACAGAGGGTGAGAAGTGTTAATATTGGGGGAGGGGTTGGGAGGGGTAGACCGAGAAAGACATGGGACGAGGTCATTAAATGTGACTTAAGGGATAAGGGACTGAATAGGGAGGCTGCCAGAGATCGAGCAGCGTGGAGAGCCGCCATTAGGTGACCAAGGCCAACACATGCAAGCATGTTGGAGCCTTCAAAAACGAAACGAGAAAGCTGCATTTACTGAGCTTAAGCCATTTGGAGGCGATCAAAAACTAGCTGTAGCTTGGCAAAATGTTCAGGGATTGACTTACTCAGTACACTGATGTCATCTAGATAAGCAAAATGAGGATGACCGATACCACTGAATGTAGAATGGATAAGCCTTATGAATAATGATGGAGCATTTGTTACACCAAAGGGAATCCTTGTAAAATGATAGTGGCCAGAAGGGGTACTGAATGCAATTATGAGGCGAGAAAACTCGTCACGAATTTTCTACATCGTAAAATTATGTAACGTAAATTGTGACTGAGTAATTTTGCGGGAGGAACGAATTATTATGAAATGTATGGTGTTTCGCTCGTTCTCTCAAACCATCCGCTTGCGTACTTATATTCGCATAAAGTTGTCAAAACTTTTGTCATTCTTTCGCGAGTGATTGTTTTTATGTGCAGACGGTGCATTCCTCCGAGCGATAATTTATGAATTATCGCTTCCGCCTCCCGGCCGTTACGTAAGGCCACACCCTTTCACTCACTCTTCACGTCGGGCACTCAAAATCAGAATTAGTCTGTCTTGTGGCCACGGAGTGTCCGGTTGTGCCCGTACGAAAGCTCGAGTGATCACTTTCTTAGCTATTTCAGATCTCAGCTTGTATTGGCGTGAATTCCCGAAGCTCCCACCTGTTGGTGATCGACTTCAGCACGGTCTCATCTATACCGATTAGTATTTTCTTTTGTTTTCCTAGGCTTAAGTTTTGGGGTTATTTAGCTGTTTGTCTGAGTGTTTGAGTGAATACATTTCCCTTTCTTTGATTTGAATTGGAGTCATGTAACGTAAATTTATTTTCTTGTATTCAATAAATTTACAGTTAGTTTTTTTGAGCTTTGTTAAATGTAACAGTCGTGTTTAATTTTCCCACATATTTAATACAGTTTTGCTACTCCAAGTTAGCACAACTCTCTATATTAATCACGACTGGTACTTAGGCCAGCTTTTGGCATTAATCCTTAAATCCGTTGTGCTAGCTAGGAGTTTGGCTCAGCCAAGATCCTGATTATCATTATTATTATTTTTTTTTTTTGAATGTTAAGGGGAGAAACTAACTTTCTCAGAGGCCAACGGTACAATATTACAGCCTACTTGAGCGTCTAGTCTCTGCTGTGTACCGTTGAGAAAGTCTATAAATTCTCGACTCTAGAGAATTGGCGAAGTGAGCCAGCATAAAGTGAAATCGCCACTTGATTTCACGAGTCTGTTCTCTCTTAATAAATGACTCGATAGTCATTCCTAGCACACATAGCTATATATTATATACTCCAATTATACAATATCACATTTCTTTTTTAATTACATATTTCCCCTGACAACTCTCCTATTTCTACTTGCCCGTAGCCACTGAGTACGTCGTGCAAGGTGAAAATAACGTTATTATCGCTAAATGATTCCTATAAATCTGTGAAGACTGGTAACGGGAATCGATCGGGAACGGTGACAGAGTTTACTTTACGACAGTCAACTGAGAGTCTAAATTCACCTCCTTCTTGAGGACTAGGAAAAGCAGACTATTCTACGGATTGATGGAGTGTTCAGTGATGTCCTAATTTGGATATCCTGTACTGTCTAGTTTCTTTTCGTAAGCTATAGGGTGATCTATACGCCGGGACATAAACTGGTTGAGTACCGGGAATCAATTCAATGGTGTGCTTAATCATACCTGTATTACCCATAGGTTCACCAGGTAAGGCCACAACATCTACACGAGTATACAGTATAGTTCTGCAATAAAATATTAATTGTTCTTTATACTGGGGGAAGTCGCCCAGATCTATTTGCATGCTGAGGTCAGCAGGAGTCGTATCAGAATCTGTAAAGTTTTCAGTGGTACGTACACCAGGTAATTCAACATCACCCTTAGCAGGAACGGAGAAAGGTATATCCTGACACACCTTTATGGCTGATGGGTACACCAGGAAATAGCCAATCTTTGTACCACTTTTAAGTTTTAATGGAGCGTTACATTTAATAAGTTAACACAAATTATCCTCCAACACGGAATACAATGCTGACTTGTATGCTAAACCATTTACACAACACGTCTTAGGCAATGTTAATACATTCACTCCTTCTTTCGCATCTACAACACGGACAGAGACTTTAGTGAATTCGTGTGGCAACAAAAATGTGTACAATTTTGTCACTGCTTGTTTCATCTTTGCATGTTGCAAAATGTCATCCAGACTATTTGAGGTTGTTAAATGAGACACAGACGGGTCAACCATTGTATCACTGTTAGAGGGGGTGTCATGAGATACTAGTAAATGATCCTCATTGCTCTCTTCTAGTGACGGTGGAGTTACAGAAGACTGTGTGATCGAATTTACCCGTGAAATGACAGGGTATGGGCAATTCATATCTGATACATAAAGTCTCTGTACTTTAATACTACCACAAGCAGGTATCAGTTCAACAGAATGTTGAGCCATGGTGTCAATACCAGTTAAAATATCTGCAGGGCACCGGAGTTTGTGATATAAAACTCAGCTGTGAAGAGTTTTATTAATTTATCAATTTGTATTTCAAGAGTTACTTTGCCCTTCACATAAAATTCTGAGCCGTCAACACCACAGAAACGAATGTCAGGCTGCTCAAGGATCCAAACCCGTTTGATCCTTCCTTTAATACTGTTTAGGGAGAACGCCGATATTAAGTTCACCACTGACCCAGAGTCTATAAAAAATGATGTAGGGAATCCTTCACCTTTACCTAAGATAACTATACCTGAGCGAATCAGAGGGCCAATTTGGTGAATGGGGAGCTAGGAATTTTGTGTCGTTGTGGAGAATTCTGTTGGTTCTGGCGCGAGTTTTCCCTCGACTGTGGATTGGTAACGGCAAGGCAATCGCTAGTGGAAAGATAATGGCTTTTATGCAAAGAACAGTACTTATTCCTGACTGATCGTGAGGGTGATCGATTATCACACCTGTGTCCTCGTTCATCTCCTAGTCTCTTATAACAATTCACTTCACGATGAACTGTTCGTTTACAGTAACAACTTCAATCTGCTTGTGCAACTGGGTTAGTTATGAGAGAAACTGCTTTGTGACGCAGGTCTTGCGTGTGACAAGGCTGGTGAACATGGTGTGACGTTTTGTTACCTGAGTGAACGTGAGAAGTGTTCCTGACCTTGTGACTGCAAAGACTGTGCTGAGCTACGAGTAGTGACTGAGTGAACTGTGCGTACTGTCTGAGAAGGTATGATACCGAGAGCTTCTCTTCTATCTGTAAAGCGAACATGGTTTTGTCATCCTTTGCAGAAAACTGAATCTCTAACACTGCATCTAAACCATCCCTGCTAAGAAGATATAATAATCTGAGACAACCAAATAATGTTGTTACATTCTTTAGTGATAGGACAGTGATTCCTTTTTCATCAGTTTTCCCCCACGGACTGTCATAATGCCTCTGAAATTTCTAAGCCTGTTGATGCTGACACCGCTGCCGCTTCTAACAGCGTTTTTGTTCTGAAGGGATGAATGATCCTGTCTCATCCTTTGCAATAATCTGTAAACGATCGTCAAGCATCCTGCTTTCGTGTGGTTACATAAAAATTCTACGAATTTGTTACAGCATTCATCAAAGGAAGCAGACTTATCAAATAATCTGCAACGGACAAGTGACCCTCCTCGTGGGTAACAACCATCTATTCGGCTCCGAAGGTAGGCCATTTTAGCACTGTCTGCTGTACTCGTAAGTCCTTTGTACAAAACTGCAGACTGGGCATCGCTGATGAAATCATACACGTTAATTGCAGGATTCATTCCAGGGAATTTGGGAAGCAATGCATCTTCCAAAATAACTGTTTAGGGGGCAGGAGGGGTTGACATATTTAAAAAGGTAGAAAAAGTAGAAGGCAACAGAAATGTGGGATGTACTAGGGGTATGATACTCACCTGGCTGAACTCTTTTTCGTGAATTTCTTAACGTTTCTTAAACAAGTATGATTGTCGTGTAAGATTTTGATCTTAGTGGGCTTTCCATCATCGCTGTGTGTATTTGTATCATCTTCAGATAAATTAATTTTCTTAAAGTAAGAAAATGTCATTAAAAATGAATTGGAGAGAAAAAAGTACAAGGGAAATATTAAACGACTGAATATAAGTGAAGAATATTTTTAATACTAAAATAAACTATTATCTACACTAATAGTTAGAAAGGGAGGGTTTTTATGTATATGATACTGTTAAGAAGTGGGATTTGGTAGTTTGGTAGTCTAGAAGTTTCTCACTGATCCCCAAAGTTTACGGTAGTTCCGGTACGACTCAGAGTTGCCAGTTTTCCTTCTGTTTGTGAGCATTGTTGTTTCGTAAGTTATGCATTAATTTTTGTGCTCTTTTTCTCAATAATGTTTTATTTCTGTGATTGCCTGATAAATTATGTAATTTAATTTAAATATGTATGCTAAATAATTTAGAGAGTTATGCAGTGTTGGAACACTCTGGCATGTTTCGGATGTCTCTGAGTTGGTAACTGTTGTACTGATGCTCTCTCTTTCTGGAATACACTAGAACTGTGGAGAAATGTAGAAAACTCTAGAATATAGGAAGCTTATATAAGGATGGGGAAGAGATTAAAGGCAGTTCAGTCAGTTTTCAGTTCAGTCTGAGTGTGGTGCAGTGTCAGTGAAGTTTGTATAACAATGATACTTTTGAAAATAGTGAATTGCTGTTGTCAAGCAATGAGTGTAGTTGCAGTTAGTAAAGTATGTATATCTTCGGTATTTGTGAAAATAATGAAGTGAAGTTAGAAAGCATTAAGTGTAATTATATGGAAATTAAAGAAAATGAACTTAAGAAGCCATGTTTATTTACGACGCCTGTGCTGATCTTCTGTGCTGTACACCGAAAGGCCGTAGAAAGAACAACTCACTTGGCAACGTCCTTCCTATACTGAACGACTGCTGCTGGAGCCTGTGGCAATATGGGACGGGGATGTAACACTGATGTCAGGAGTGTGGATAATATAAGTGCTGCAGCGAGTCTAACCTTCGACATGGAAGCAGAAGGTGTACAGACTGATGCCAGACAAGAAGAAGCATGTCTGGCATCAATGATGAAGCACAGAATGAAGGACAGGCAGAACTCGAAGAACAATTACAAGCTCAGAATGAAGGACAGAATGAACTTAAAGAACAGGTATAAGCACACTGTGTACAACTACAAGATAGAATGAAGGACAGAAAGAACTCAAAGCACAATTAAAGGTCCCAAATGAAGAACAGAAAGACCCCAGGAACGAAATCAAAGAACAATTGCAAGCACTGAGGGAACAGCTTCAACAGGCATTACATGAGCAAAAGAGGGATTTACAACTGAGAATGCAAGGACAGCTACTTGCTTTCATGGGGGAAATGAAGGAAGAACAACAACAGTTTAAGGAGGAAGTAGATGCCAAGCTAGAGCAGCAGAAGTATGAGGTAAGCAATAATGTGATGGAGTGTAAACAGCATGCAGACAACCAGTTGAAGATTAGCGAAGGAATAGTGACAGAATGCAGACGGCATGTAGACTACCAGCTAAAGATTAGTGAGGGAATAGTGGAGTGCAGACAACATGTAGATAACCAGCTGAATCATGAAGATACTTAGGGAGAAAAATGAGGCCGTAGAGAAATATTGCACTGCTGAGCCTCAGGTTAGTGTACAGGGGGCAAATGAAAAGAATGGACAGTGTATGGTGAATCTTGACAGATCCCAAGCATCAAAAGATGGCATTACAGGGTTGAATAATCAGAATGCAGAAGTTTTAAGTCCTTGACTTAATTATGATGCCCCAGTTTTTAGGCCCCAAACCAGTGAAGTGCATGGCTATAATGGGGGTCCAATTAAAAAGAAACCTCAGGAATTTGATAGTAGAGTATCTTGGGAAGCTTACCGTGCACAGTTTGAGTTACTTGCTGATCAGAATGGTTGGGATGATAGGTAAAGGGCAGTGCAGCTTGCTACTAGCCTTAAGGGTGCTGCAATGGAAATTCTGGGCCAGATGTTAGTAGAGGAGAGGAATAGTTATCAGTCCGTAGCAAAAGTACTGGACCGCAGATATGGCACCATGTACCAGACTGAGGTTTACAGGGCAAGATTCCAGATCCGTGAACGGGCTCGAGGCGAATCCCTACAGCAGTTTGCTCATGACCTGGAGAGTATGGCATATACAAGGTGTACCGTGGAGCAGCACCTAACCTGTTGGCAATTCTTCTGAGGGATCAGTTCATTGATGCTCTTGATAGTGCAGAGTTGAAAGTGCAAGTGAAGCAGGCACAACCCAGAAGCATGCACGAAGCACTAGCCAGGGCTCTAGAATTTGGGTCCTACGTCAGGTCCAGTACATCCACTTTTCAGGCAGGTCGTAGTGCAGGAGTCAAGGCAAGAAAGGGGCAGGTCTGTAAAGTGGAATAATTTGCAGGAAGTTGCTGGTACTGTGAAAAGCCAGAATACAGAAAAGAGGACTGCTACAAGTGGAAGAGGGAACAGGAGAAGACCGGAGGAGGTTGCTGGTTCTTTGAGAAGCCAGGACACAAGGAGGAGGATTGTTACAAATGGAAGAAGGAGCAAGAACAGAGCAGTGCAAAGAAATCTTGAACGGTAACAAAAGTGTGTTGGACAAGTAGCGAGGTTCGGAGTGTCCGAAGAAGAAAAAGGATGATAAGATGAAGGCTGCAGAAAACCAGAAAGAAGCGGAAAACTAGTGGAGGCTGGTGTTAAGGGGCAACCACCAGCTGGCTTTCGCCCCTGTTTAGAGTACAACTCTCATGTGTGGTGAGGCTCCCCACATATAGCTCTTCTCAATAGGGTGGTGTCTCATCAGCTCTCCTCCTCTTACTAGCTCCCTTCAACCTTTGTCTCTTCACCACGCTTTTGCCTCTATCTCTTTTCTATCGCTACTTCAATGGTCACTGCTCCTCTGAACTGTATACTTGCATCCCTCCACCTATACGACGGGTGCATAGCACCAGTCTAGCAACAATCTCTTATTCCTTTGCTGTCAAGCTCTCTAAAGCAAGAGTTTATCCGTTCCTCCCAGTCCTTCATTTATGCAACTGGTCAACTCTGGACCTGTCTCCCTGTGTCTGTATTTCCTGCCTTCTATGATCTCCAGTCTTTCAAACGCAGTGTGTCCAGGCATCTCGAAATGAACGGATCTTGAATTTGGCTCTATTTTGTACTGTTTTTGTTTTTTTTCTTGGAGAGAACTGTTTTGTGGGCTCAACCTTTGGTTCCTTCTTCCTTACACAAAAAAAAGTAGCCCCACCACCGAGAAAATGCAAGAGAACAGCAATTGACAGTGTGCAAATAGACAGAAGAATAGACGGAGAGAAGTTTTCCTTGGTGACTGATTCAGCCTCAGGGCAGACTTCTGCGATGCCTGATGTGTTACATCACCGGTATCTGCCCGAGTCATCAGAACAATTGTGTGGCGCAACTGGACACCAAGCAGAACTGAGGGGACACCCTGAACATCATGACTGAGGTGGCAGGGCAAGAGGCCATGCTTCCAGTCTATGTACCTGAGGTGGAGGATACTTACCTTCTTGGTCTGGACTATCTGATGTCCATGGGATGTGGGATGGACTTCTGCTCCATGAAGCTGAATGTTCAAGGAAAGTCGGTTCCTGTCACAGCAGTGAGACATACCAATTCTGGTGGTGAAGTGAGGGCACTCCACACTACTTTCATACCCCCAAAATCAGAACTATTGCTCCAGTGCAAGGTGAGCGGCTCTTTTGACAGCTGTATAGGGGTAGTGAAGCCTGATGTACGGTGCAAGAGGACGGCCGGAGTGATGGTGGGGACAACTTTGGTGGAAACAGGTGCAGATGAAGTGCCGGTTGTGGTGGCCAATTTCTACCATGAGCTACAGAAGATCAATGAGGGAGAAATTGTGGGACTGTGACAGGGGTGGACCCTGAGTGGCATCAGAGGAGGGCTTGTAAAAGCAGCGTAGTCAAAGAAGACGTTTTCAAGGAGTTGCCAATGCCTGCATGGCTCACAAGTGCCGAGGTTGAGGCAGCTGCTGACGAAGATTGCTGATGTCTTTTCCACCGGAGACCTAGATTTGGGGTGCACTGATCTGGATGAGCATTGTATAGACACTAGGGATCACTGCCTAATTAAACAACCAGTGCAGAGGATGGCGCCAGCCCAACAGCAAGAAATGGAGAAGGTGATGGAGAATCTCCAAAGTCAAGGAGTGATAGAAAAGTCCAGCAGTCCTTGGGTATCAGCAGTGGTTCTGCTAAGGAAGAAGGATGGCTCAGCAAGGTGCTGTGTGGATTATCGAGCCCTGAAAGATGTGACAGTGAAGGACGCATACCCCTTGCCTAGAAGTGATGACACTTGGACGCTCTGTCAGGTGCCAATTGGTTTTCCACCCTAGACATGAAGCCAGGATATCATCAGGTCAAGGTTGCAGAGAAGGACAATGAGAAAACAGTTTTTTCATATGGGCGGGGTTTATGGCAGTTTAAAGTGATGCCATTTGTTCTATGCAATGCCTCAGCTGCTGTACTTTTGAGCATCTCAAGGATCATGTACTGAAAGACCTGCACTGGCAGACGGCTCTCATCTATCTGGATGATATAATTGTGTTTGGACGGACTTTCGACCAGGAACTGGAGAGGCTGTCAAAGGTGCTGAACAGGATCCGAGCAGCGCACCTCAAGCTGAACCACAATAAGTGCTACTTGTTCCAGAAGGAAGTGAAGTACCCAGGACACATTGAGGGCGAGAGCAGCATCTGTACTGACCAGAGAAGGTGGCAGCTGTGGAAAACTGGCTAGTTCCAACTTGTGTGAAAGTGCTACAGAGTTTTCTATGCTTGTCCACCTACTATTGGTGTTTTTGTCAAGGACTTTACAACAACAGCTGCACCTCTTCAGAAGCTGTTGGGGAAGAAGCAGAAGTTTTTGTGGACAATGCTGACTCAGAAAGCCTTCAACAATCTCAAGCATACGTTGGCCAGCTCCCCATTAATGCTGGACGCTGATCAGAGTCAGCCATTTATCTTGGATTGTGACACTAGTGACCATGGTATTGATAGAGTCCTGTCACAGAAGAATGATGACAAGGAGTATGTGGTAGAGTACTATAGCAAGAAGCTCAGCCCACTGGAGCGGAACTACTGTGTGACCCGTAAGGAGCTCTTGGCAGTAATGAAGAGCTTTGATTTCTTCCATCCCTACTTGTATGGGTCCTACTTCATCATAAGGATGGACCATGCGGCACTCAAGTGGCTGAAAACGCTAAAGAATCTGGAAGGACAACTGGCACTCTGGCTTGGGAAGCTAGACCAGCACAATTATGAGGTGCAGCACCATCCTGGGTGGGTACATGGCAATGCTGACAGCCTGGGTCGTCAGCCTTGTGACCCAGATTGTCAGCAGTGTAGTAAGAAAGAAGACCCTAGCAAGAAATGCAGGCAAATGGCAGTGACAGGGCCAGCTTCAGATGCAGAAGACCCGAAGAATATGCAGATGGAGGATGCAGATTTACAACCAGTGCTAGAGTGGCTGCAGTGGAGTACAGTGTGACCATCTTGGGAAGAGGTTTCTAAATTCAGTCCTGCAACCAAGAGCTACTGGAGTTAGCAGGACCTTCTTCGTCTGAACAATGGACTTCCGGAGTGTCTGTGGGAGACACCCGATGGCCTCGGCAAGTACTGGCAACTGGTGGTTCTGAAGAAAATAAGGTTTGGGATTTTGGATGAGTCTCATAAGCAGATCACTAGTGCGCACCTGGGAGTGAGGAACACTCAAAGCCAGCTGTGACAGAGGTTCTACAGGATTGGCATTCGTCAGGATGTTGAAGAGTGGTGTCGGGACTCTGATGTATGTTGTGCCAAGAAGGGACTCAAGAAATGTCGTTGTGCCCCTCTTCACCTGTACCAAGTGGGTGCACTGATGGAAAGAGTCGCGGTGGACATTGCTGGGCCACTGCCACTCACTGAAAGGGGAAACCAGTATATTTGTGTTGCCATGGACTGCTTCACAAAGTGGCCAGAAACCTTTACCAGCCCAGATCAAGAGGCTGTGACTGTTGCTCAGGCGTTAGTTGACCAGTCCTCCTGTCACTTTGAGATGCCACAACTACATTCAGACCACAGTAGAAACTTCGAGTCTGCTGTGTTCCGTGAGTGCTGCAAGTTATTGGGGATCAAGCAGACCAGGATGACCCCATTAAGGCCACAATAAGATGGGATGGAGGAGAAATTCAACTGGACACTAGGACAAGAGCTGCCACGTACAGCGTAGATGGACAAAGAGAATGGGACGAGAAATTACCTGCGTTGCCGATTCCATATCGGTCTGCATCTCATGAGTCTACCGGCTACATCTCTGCAAAACTGATGTTGGGCCATGAGTTATGCTTACCCGTTGACTTGTTAATGGGAAGACCATCTGGTGAAGAGCTGCCTACAGACACCTCCAGCTATGCAAAGCATCTTCAGGAAAGGCTGGCTGAGGTACATCATCAGGTGTGAGGAGCCCTTAAGTTTTCAGGAGAGGTGATGAAGTGAAAGTATGATGCCAAGGCAAGTGAGGTGAGCTTCAAGGATGGTAACCAAGTTTGGTTATACAATCTCTCAGAAGGGACAGTCGCCAAAGCTACAGAGCCCATGAAACGGGCCTTACACTGCGTTGGACTACCTATCAGGCGTAACGTATCAGATTTGGGGAGGCAGGAAGTCTCACCCAAAGGTGGTACACATGAACCGTCTGTGGCAGTACCATGGACCACGAGACTACAGCTGGGACGTCTCCAAGGAATCATGCTCTCCCGCAGCCGAGCATGTTGAGGAGGACCAAGGAGCTGAAATGCAAAAGGAAGGTGACAGTTTCCCAAGAGAAGTGAATCAGGAAGAGGACCAAGACCTTCCAGGAGGAGTGGACTCTGTGGAGGAGCAAGGACGTTGTCGGAAGCGGCATAGACAAAGACCTGATAAGTTGAAGGATTATTTTTTTGTGTAGTTAGATGTTTCATTAGGATTAAGGTTCATGTTTGTATATATTGTGTAGTTTTGTCGGGATGACAAAGAACTAGGGAGGGGATAGTGTTAAGAAGCGGAATTCGGTAGTTAGGTAGTCTAGAAGGTCTCACTGATTCCCAATGTTTACAGTAGTTCCGGCACGAGTCAGAGTTGCCAATTTGCCTGCCGTTTGTGAGCGTAGTTGTTCCGTAAGTTATGCATTAATTTTTGTGCTCTTTTTCTCAATAATGTTTTATTTATGTGATTGCCTGTTAAATTATGTAATTTAATTTAAGTTTGTATGTTAAATAATGTTACGACCCCACCCCACACTGCCACAGGCTCCAACATCAGTAGTTCAGTACAGGAAGGACGTTGCCCAGTAAGTTGTTCTTCCCATGGTCAGCCTTTAGGTGTACAGCACACAAGATCAGCTGAGGCGAAAATAAACACTGGTTTCTTCAAGTTCACTGTCTTTATTTTCCAAATAATTCCACTTAATGCTTGCTAACTTCACTTCACTGTTCTCACACGCACTGAAGCTATACGAACCTTACTAAATGCTATTACACTTAATACTTGACAGCACTTCAATATTATTAAAGGTACTGTTGATAAACTTCACAAACACTTCACTGTTTTCACAAGTACCGAAAATATACAAACTTCTACAATACTTCTCTGTTTGCCAACAACACTTCACTCCTTTCACAAGTACCGAAAATATACAAACTTCACTGACACTGCACCAACACCCAACTAAACTTCACTCAAACTGACTGAGGCCCAACTAAACCTGGACTAGTTCCCCATCTTTATATAAACTTCCTTGCTTCTCCAACATTCTAGGACATGCTAGGCCTGATCTGCCCCTAGCAACAACAGTTATCAACTTGGAGAAAACCAGAATATGCCAGAGTCTTCTTATATTACATAACTCTCTAAATCATTTACCATAGAAACTTAAATTACATAATTTAACGAACAATCACGTAAATAAAACATTATAAAGAAAATGAGCACAAAAATTAATGCATAACTTACGAAATAACTACACTCACAAACAGCAGGCAAACTGACAACTCTGATCATACCGATACTGGAACTACTGTAAACATCGCGAAACATCGAGGTGATTCTCCTGCACCTAACTGGAAAATCCCGTTTTGTAACAATAATTTAGAGTGCTATGCACTGTAAGAAAACTCTGGGTGTCTCCGAGTTGGTAAGTGTTGTACCGATGCTCTCTCTCTCTGGAATACACTAGAACTGTGTAGAAATGTAGAAAACTCTAGAATATAGGAAGCTTATATAATGACGGGGAAGAGACTAGAGGCAGTTCAGTCAGTTTTCAGTTCAGTTTGAGTGTGGTGCAGTGTCAGTGAGTTTGTATATCATTGGTACTTGTGAAAATAGTGTTGTTGTTGTCAAGCACTGAGTGTAATTGCTGGTGGTAAAGTTTGTATATCTTCGGTATTTGTGAAAATAATGAAGTGAAGATGGAAAGCATTAAGTGTATTTATTTGGAAAATAAAGACAATGAACTTAAGAAGTCAGTGTTTATTTGTGACGCCTGTGCTGATCTTGTGTGCTGTACACCGAAAGGCTGACCACAGGAAGAATAACCCACCGGGCAATGTCTTTCCTATGCTGAACTACAGCAGTTGGAGCCTATGGCAGTGTGGGACGGGGACATAACAATACAGTATTTAGAAATGAAGTGTTCATATGGATGAAAAAAAAAGAGTATAAATAATAACCTGGGGAAATTGTTTTTAGTATAGTAATTTAATCGTGTAAGAGAAGAGAGGGGAAGAGAAAATAATGTATTAAAATTAGGGTAGTGGTCTGGAGATAACAGAAGAAACATTTTACTGAATGGCTTTTAATCCCAACTATTAAATAGCATCAAGTGCAGGGTGTGGTACTGACAGTTAGTGGGAGGTGAAGGGGGCCAGTTGTAGGTCACCGGGTACTGGAAGTTTGATAGTCAGCAGGATCCTTGCTGGGATGAAGGTTTGATGACAGGCCCTGCGGCAGACAGCAGGGTTGGAGGCGGCAAACAGTTTAGCGGCAGGCAGGCTTACTGACGCCCTTACGCAGCAGACCGATTTACTGACAGGCTGATTTGGGCAGGTTTGGCTGGCGACAGATATACTTGGCGATAGGCCGGCTCACCGACATTTTTTTTTTCCAACTCTGGCAATAGACTTTACAGCCTGCTCCCAAGAACCAGTAATTCTCCTACATACCATACACCTTTCCACGTCACCACTTCGGCGCTAACACCCATGGTCCAATTTGAATATATGCTAGGGCTGTCTCATACAGGACTGGTGTATTGGTATGGAGGGGGGGGGTTATTTTTACGACATGTAGGCAGGTCTTCTGGTAGATCATTAAGTCTACTTTTTATGAAATTCAAATCCTTAAACTGTTCTCTGCCCCAGCCGGGATTTGATCTTGGGTCCATTAGGACTGCAGGCCACCTCTCTTCTGAGTCAGCCACCGCCTCCCCCAAGCTTCGTTGGCGACAGATGGCAAGCAGTCGGAATATAGGCTACTGGATTTGATGGTAGACAGACTTGAAATAAGGCATGTTCCTGACCTTGCTGCCACCAAAATGCGAGGTGGAGGCCCGTAGATATACCATCAGGCCTTCAGGTTGATGTGAAAGACTCCGTATTACTACTGGATGCTTTATTTGGAGCTTAGATGTTACACCCACGGAGTGCAGTTGATCTCTAACTCTCATACAAACTTTTAGGGCATAGGTAGAGAGTTTCCTTCGTGTGTTGCCCAATGTCACCCCTACACTGTTTTTCAGATATAACTGTCTGTCCAGCAAAGTTGAGAGGTCTGATGTTCTCAGGGGCAGGCGGTGGCTCGATCGGTAGAAAGGTGGCTTGCAGTCCCGACGGACCATGGTTCAAATCCTCGCTGAGGTAGGGAACAGTCAAACTTTACTGATCCACCAGAAGACCCGCCGACATGTCGTAAAATTACCCCCGCTAATACCAATACACCAGTCCTGTATGAGACAGCCCTAGCATGTATGCAATATGGACGATGGGGGTTAGCGCCAAAGTGGTGACATGTAGAGGTGTATGGTATGAAGGCCTTGATAGCAGGCTGTGAAGCCTATGCCCAGAGTCAGACACACACACACACACACAAAAGCCTGACTCACAGAGGCCTCATATTCGATCACAGAGGCCTCATATTCGAAATATCCGGTTGCTTACTCGTGCAGAGCGTAAACTCCCAGTGATTCTTGGGGGGGGGGAGGTCAGTCCCCTCCTCAAAACAAAAATGATTGGGAACAAGGAAAAGTGAGTACATGGACTTCAACGAAATCGGTATACATATCACAAGATTAGGTATGCAGTTTCCATCTTTTCTCTTAATGCACATAAGAAACTGCACAGCGATATCTGGGGAGCATGATTGCCCCTCCCCCCCATGATTCTTGGGGTGGTAAGCCCTCTACAAAAAATGAAAAAAAATACCAGAAATAAGAGAAAGATTTAAATGACTTTTCCCAGGCGAGTTCCTTTCGTTACTGGGAAGGTCTTCCACTATACAGGGTGATTCACGAGTTTATCCGGAAACTCTGGGAAATGCAAGCTTATGCAATTCTAAGCATAAAATACTCTATAAGTATAGGTATTTAATGTAATGGTTTACAAGTGGTGAAATTTTCAAATCTGACAGATGTGAATGTGAGGCGCCCCATCATGTTGAACAATGATACGTCGCCGTGTCTTCAGAGGCACATCTTTAAGGAACAAGGGAAGTTCATCTCTGATAAAATTAACATAGACATCTCCTGGAAGCCTCCCTTCAAAGATATGAGGTCCAATCAGCTGGTTGTCAATCATACTGTAACACCTATTAACTGAAAATCGGTGTTGAAAGTTCCGTTCAGCTGTCTCCTTGGGATTTTCTTTTAACAAATAATGTGCATTACGAGTATTATGTGATCCACTGTGGATAAATATGGCTTCATCAATGTATAAAATGTAGTTGCACAGCTGAGGATGATCTGCTAGCCAAGTACAGCTATAAAGTCGTTGAGCAGAATCCCCGGATTGTAGATGCTAACCTTGTTTTATGTGATATGGGTACAGACCTTCCCGCTTTAATGTCCTCCATACCTTCGCTTGTGGAACACAAAGTCGGGATGAAATTCCTCTTGTACTGATGCTAGGGCTGCGATGTAAAATTCCTACTATGCGTCATACTTCAACTTGCCTCTCCATGTAGACGTGGTGAAACACTTTTGCATCTGGGCTCCTGTTTGGATATTTCCGTCTGTATTCTCTTGCTGATGCTTCAGCGTTGCTATTGCAGAACCCATAGATAAAAATCATATCTGCATACTCCACGTTTGTGAAATGTGGGTGAAACCATCCCTGTAATAAATAGGCCTACCACACTCGCTAGCACTTGGCGGGAAACTGTCAGTCTGATCTCTGAGTATCACTGGTATTGCATCTTTGCCATGTTTACTCCTTCAATAGTAGATTTATTTGTTACTTTAAAGTGACATACTTTTCTATGTAGAACAATTACTTACCTGACGACTAATGAAAGAGTAGTTTCATTCAGAACGAGAAAAACATGCAAAATTTAAAAGAAAATTGAGTAACCTGGCAACACAGCAAGACCGCCACCAGCCTGGCTGCCTCCCATTCACATCTGTCAGATTTGAACATTTCACCACTTGTAAACCATTACATTAAATACCTATACTTAGAGTATTTTATGCTTAGAATTTCATAAGCTTGCATTTCCCAGAGTTTCCGGAGAAACTCGTGAATCACCCTGTATACATTTTTCCAACCATGATTTTTAGGGGGGTCAGTCCTCTACAGCAAAGTAATGATTCTCAAAAACTATGAAAGGATGGCAGATA
The DNA here is from genome assembly GCA_018397915.1 of Birgus latro. Taxonomy (NCBI): domain Eukaryota; kingdom Metazoa; phylum Arthropoda; class Malacostraca; order Decapoda; family Coenobitidae; genus Birgus; species Birgus latro. The sequence goes on from JAGKTI010000166.1 coordinate 165,461, forward strand.
AAGCTTCGATAACTTGGTATGTTTTACAATGGTCCTTCATCCGTAATGCGATATTTGGGGAGTGTGACTCTCCGCCCTGTGATTCTTGAAGGGGTCAGCCCCATCCAAACATTAAAAACAATAAAAACAGGAGAAACTGAACAAGTGAATTTCAACAAAATCTCATGCACATTGCAGGATTTTTTTTTCCCGAATGCACAGGATGAAAATGCTCAACTACTTTATTAACATGGCAGTGAGGAGGAGAGGGTTACGTGATGACAGGGCCGAGATCCGGCAGACCTCGAGTAACGTCATAGCAGAACGAGAGGCTCTTCGCTGGGGCCAAACACCTCCCCTCACCCCCTCATCCATAGAACGGTAGACGTGACACGTGAAGAAGAGATCATGAATCACCCTGACACTCTCAGAAGGCTTATGCGTGAGGGCATGCTAAACTGACACATTCCAGCAGTTTATAAATGAGGGTCTGACGGAAGCAAACAAGGTGCTACAACTGAAGCTTGCCCGGTAGTAGTGTCAGCGAGACTTACCTTTCTGACAAAGCATCATCTGAACAGA
>JAGKTI010000167.1:0-12455 GCA_018397915.1 Birgus latro
GTCTTACCTATTAATAGTATTCCACTCTTGGTATACATTAACTAGGAACAAGCCCAAATATGAATTTGATGACCATTTCCTATACATTGTATCAATTAAATAGGGGTCCAGGACTACACTTACATTACATTTACACTAACTTAAACTACACTTACATTAACTTATACTTGTACTGACTTATATTACACTTATTCTAACCTTAAAATTACAGCATTACCTAAGGGTGTGTGTGTTCTTACTTAATTGTTCTTCATCATCATTATCGAATCCTGTGTTGCCCCATGAGGAACATAGGAGCCCGGGGCTAGGGAAGTTGGTCCTGGCATTTAAGATGACAGTGACCAGCCTCACTCTCTTCTTTTTATTCATCAGTGACCTTCTAAGCTGTACATCCAACCCTATCTACTCCTTGCTGATGACTCCACCCTCCACCTCTCCATTTGGTTCTTGTTACGTCTATCTCTGCAGTTACTTCAACAAACTAGGGATGAGGCTATGGCACACCTAATGTATGACTTGGCTCGTATCTGTAACTGGGGTAAAAGTAATCTTGTTTTTAATGCATCAAAGACTCAGTTCTTTCACCTATTAACCCAGCAAATCTTCCACAGGAGTATCCACTAATATTTAACCTGATAGCTGCCACTTACCTCATATGAAGAATATCATGCGACTGCTACGTACATCATTTGATCAAGGTCTTTTTTTTTTTTCTTCACACTACATTTTTCACCCAAATGTCCATAAATATTATATCACGGCCAAACTAAGGTAAATAATGAACTCATATTTGGCTTTCCTATTCTTTTCCATGCACTCTTTCAGTTATAAAAGCAAAAATTATTTTTGAGGAAAAAAAAAAAATTGTGCATGCGAGGATCGACCATGAAACCTAATGCTGCAGTTAACGGGTTGATAATAACCTGCTTAATCCTGCATCATCCTTAAACATACGTGGGGTTTCATTCTCTCAGGACTTATCTTGGAAAGAACATATTACAGTAAGACCTCACTATAATGGACTAATTGGGGCCCAAGCCAGTCCGAAAAATGCGAAATTCCGATAAAAGCGACATCCGGACTTACCCCTGCTAATCCGGACTTTTTCTGATATATCAGACATTAGTCCGGATTGCATCAGTGGTTTTCATCACCATTGCAATATTGTACTGTGTTATACTTTCACTGCATTAATCAGATGGCATAATAATACTGTACTGTGCACTGAAAAACATGTCTTTTACTTGTCTTATTGTGGTGAACATAGCTGAAGTGGTCATGCAGTCCGGACTGCTTTCTGGCTTTATCGGACTTTTTCCGATATATAGGAGTTTAGTCCGGTAGCTCCTCGAGTCTGATAAAAGCGAATTCCTGTCTATTGAAGTCCGTTATATCAAGGTTTTACTGTATATCTCTTGTAAAATCTGCTTCAAGGAGATTAGGTGTAATAAGCTGACTTCACAGCTTCTTTACCTCTGCACAGTTGTTGACTTTATACACAGGTTTTATTCACCCCTGTGTAGAGTACAACTCTCATGTGTGGGGAGGCTTCCCACATACAGCTCTTCTCAGTAGGGTGGAGTCAAAGGCTTTTCGTCTCATTAACTCTCTTCCTCTTACTGGCTCCCTTCAACCTCTTGCTCTTCGCCGTGATGTTGCATCGTGATCTCTTTTCTGTTGCTACTTCAATGGTCACTGCTCCTCAGAACCTTCTACTTGCATCCCTCCACATCTACGTCGGGTGCATTGCACCTGTCTAGCAACAAACTCTCATCCCTTTGCTGTCGAACTCTTCAATGCAAGAGTTAACCGTTAATCCCACTCCTTCATTTATGCAACTGCTCATCTCTGGAACTGTCTCCCTCTGTCTGTATTTTCTACTTCCTATGATCTCCAGTCTTTCAAACGCAGTGTGTCCAGGCATCTCGAAATGAGCAGATCTTGACTTTGGCTCTCTTTTGTATTGTTTATGTTTTTTTTGGAAGGAACAGTTTGTAGACTCCTGGCTCCTGGCCTTTGGTTCCTTCTTCCTTTCATTAAAAAAAAAAAAAAATGGATATTGTCCTGCCCAGGCTCAGTCCGACTGGAGCGCCTTAATTACCCACTAAACAACCGTAGCCATAATTTGTTTATATGGTTACCACCCAGCATAGTAAATGGTTTTCTGGTGTACAGGAAATCAGTTGGCTTGTCATGCAGTGTACAGTCACCCATAGACAGAAGGACGAGGATAGAATGAAGGAAAGAAAGAGGAGGAAGGAAGGAAGGAAGAGAGGAAAGGGCAGTCATCTGAGTGCAGCACGACATCAAGAGAGTGGATGGTGAATGCCCTCACCTACTGTTCTTACCTAATTGTGTCTTTACAGAAATGAGTCATGCTCGTTCAGTCCCTTGTATTTAATTATTTTTATTGTACATATCCTTAAATTTATGAAGAGTTTTGGCACAGACTGTTTCATTTGGTAGTGCATTCCACTGATCAGTTACCCTATTTGGTAAACTGAATTTCCTTATGTCTTTATCACCTCTCTTTTTTTTTGCATTTTTTCTGCAGTGTCATGTTGATGCATCCCCGTAGGTTATATACTTATGTCTATTTTCTCTTTCCCTGTTATTCATTTATATAGCATAATCCTGTCTCTTGTTTTCCTTCTCTCTTGTAATGTTGGTAGGTTTAATTATTCTAGTCATTATTCATAGCAGATCCCTCAAGCTTGGTGCCCATCTTGTAGTGGCCCTTGTACATTTTCAGTCTTGTCTATGTGTTTTTTAAGGTGTGGATTCTGGACTACTGGTGCATATTCCAGAGTTGGTCTAATGAATGATGTGATTATCCTTTTCAGTATGTCTTCACTTATATATGTAACTGCTATTCTCACATTAGCAGGCAGTGTAAACATGTTCTGTACTTTCTCATTGATGTGGTCAACTGGATATAGTCTGTTATTTATCATCACTCATAAATCCTTTTCCTTTTCTGATAAGTGTAGGGTTAAACTTCCTAGTTTATGAACCCAGTCTGGTCTTTTACCACCTTTACGAAACTTAATTACATGACATTTGTCCGCATTGAATTCCATTTGCAATCTATTGCTCCATCCATGAAGCTTATTTAATCCTTCTTCTAGCTCTCTGCAAGAGTCTGTGTTTGTAATTCTCCTAGGCATTCGTGCATCATCACCAAACATATTTAGACAGCTTCCATTTCCTGTGTTGCTGTCAGTGTCTTTTATATTCATTTATTCATTCATTCATTATCCATTCCTATGTCGTCCCACAGAGGAATGTAGGAGCCCGGGGCTAGGCAAGTTGGTCCTGACATTTAAGATGAGAGTGACCAGCCTCACTCATCCCTGAATGGCATTATGTGAGCAATAAACCCCAACCATCCCTTGGATATAAACCTTCACTGGCTCAATCTCATTGGAGTGCCATTATTACCCACTAAACCACCAGGCTCCAAAATTTGGTTATATGGTTGCCACCCAGCACCAGGAAACCATTTGGCTTGTCACTCAGTGTAGAGTTACCCACAGGCAAAGGACTAAAAGCATATTTGGTGCCAGCGCTGAGTGCTGTGGAACTCCACTAGTCACTTTTCTCCATGATGAGTAATTTCCTCTCAGTACTGTTCTCCTTTCCCTTTTTCTGAGAAAGTTTTACATCCAGCAGTACAGATTACCATGGATTCCTCCTTGATGGTACAGTTTCCATAAAAGTCTTAGGTGTGGTACTCTGTCAAATGCCTCCTTGAAATCCAAATAAATACTGTCCACCCATCCTTCTCTTTTCTGCAGTGTTTCTGCAATTCAGTCATAGTAGCTTATTAGACTAGTAACACATGATATTCCCTTTCTAGAAGTGAACTGGCTTCTGTTATTGTATTTATCTAGTTGGTTTCCCCACATTTTTCTTATCATCTTTTCTAACATACTGTATTACTGACAACACTGGTCAGGGATACTGGTCAGTAGTTAAGTGGATTCTGATTATTTCCTTTATCGAGTAGGGGGACAATGTTTGCTTTCTTTCAAATACCAGGTAGTTTACCTTGACTTGAGGATTCCTTGGCTATTAAATATATTGGTCTGCTTAACTCTGCACATTCATGTAATACCCAACCTGAAATCTCGTCAGGACCATTTGGTTTTCCTTTGTCTAATTTGCTCAACTCTGCCTGCACCTCTTGCTCCGATATTCATGTACACTCAGTCCTTGAGTAACATGTTTTTGTTCTGACATGCTCAATGTAATGAGACAGGTTATATCAACACATGGGAAGTCAGCTGGCCTGGCAACGAAAGTTGAAAGTTGTGTGCAGTGACGTCACTCTACAGACTCGGAGAACCTTTCCTGGGCACACTCGAGGCCGTATGGTTAGATGAAAATTTATGTGTTTATCAGTTTCAGGGGATGAAATGGAATGAAAATGTATGCTAATCATAAAAGAAAAATATGGTATTCTTCCATGTGTTCTTGTAAGGTAGGTCCAGTTGCACATTCTTTGTTCTATTTCATGCCTCCCAACACATTTTGGACCAACTAAGCATTTGGTTATCTATCTATTGCCAGACGCTTTGATCCCGAACGGGGTGCCCACAAACAAATCGCCTCCATGTCACTCTGTCCCCTGCCATTTCACTACCACGCTCCCAACTCACACCCCCCCTCTCATATACTTCTCCACTCCATCCCTCCATCTCATCCTCGGCCTCCCCCTCCCTCTCGCTCCCTCCACCTCACTCACATACACTCTCCTCATCAGTCTTTCACTCTCTATCCTCTCCACATGCCCAAACCACCTTAACGTGTTTCTCCTAATGCTTCCCATCACGTCCTCAACCACACCACAACGCTCCTTCACTTCCTCATTTGTTAGTCTGTCTCTCCATGTGACTCCACATGCTCCTCTCAAATAACTCATTTCCACTGCTCTCGCTCTTGACTTCTGTCCTTCCAACAGGGTCCAAGCTTCACTTCCATATGTCAGAGTTGGTATCACAATACTGTCATGTAACAACTTTTTCACTTCCATGCTCACCTCCCTGTTTCTTATCACTGCTTTCAACAAACCAGCAACCTTCCTTCCCTGCTGCACCCTTTTGAGCACTTCACCCTCCAGACTTCCATCCTTACTCATCACACTGCCCAAGTACTTAAATTCACTCACATTCTTCATATCCTTCCCATCCAATCTCTGTACATTCACTGGCTTCACTTCTCTCGAAGATCATCACTTTACTCTTCCCCACATTCACCTTTAAATTCCGTTTCATACATTCTCTCCCAAACTCGTCTACCAAGCCTTGCAGCTCCCCTTCGTTTTCACTCAACAACACAGCATCATGTGCAAACAACAGTACAGGGAGTTTCCAAACACTGCCCTCTCTCACTAGGGCCACTCCAACATCCACTGCCCGACCTTGTATCTCTTTTATAACCCCATCCATATACAGATTGAACAACCATGGAGACATGACACATCCTTGTTTCAATCCAACCTTCAAATGGAAAGATTCACTCAGTTTGCCATCCACACGCACTGCAGCCTTAGCACCCCCATATATACTCTTCACTGCCTTCAACAACTTCCCATCCACTCCATATATTCTTAATACCTTCCACAAACCTTGTCTATCCACCCTGTCATATGCTTTCTCCAGATCCATGAAGGCTGCATACAGCTTCTTTCCCTTCTCTAGAAACTTTTCCACTAAGGATCTAAGAATGAATATCTGGTCTACACAACCTCTTCCCTTCCTAAAACCTCCTTTTTCTTCTCCAACTAATTTGGTTATCAATCCTTTATTGTGCCTCACCTAGTTCTTCCTCACACTTATAATGGATTTTGCAGTTTTAAGTGACTAAATGGATTGAAAATATTTGCTAATCAGAAAATAAAAATACTTTCATCCATAAGTTCTCATAAGTTAGTGTTTAGTTCCACATTTACCGGTAGATATTGTGCATCTCACCACATTTTGGACCGACTGAGCATACGGCTATCAAGCTCTTTCTCACATCTCACTGACTGTACCCCACAGTCATAAGGGTTTCGTAGTTTTAGGGGACGAAACTGAAGGAAAAATGCTGGTGTTGTGACAGATAGCTATTTGTACTCCAAGCGCTTTTGGCATAAAGCCAAAATCCATCCGTCCATCCATCATCCAATCGTATGTCGCCCCACAGAGGAGCATAGTAGCCCAGGGCAAGGCAAGTTGGTCCTGACATTTAAGATGAGAGTGACCACCCTCACTCATCCCTGAATGGCATTACGTGAGCAATAAACCCCAACCATCCCTTGGATATAAACCTTCACCGGCTCAATCTGATTGGAGCGCCGTAATTACCCAATCAACCACCAGGCGCCAAAATTTGGTTATATGGTTACCATCCAGCTTAGTAAATGGTTTCCTGGTGTACAGGAAACCATTTGTCTTGTCACTCAGTGTCAGCAAAATAAATACTGTAATCATCTGCTTGAAATAGACTGGCAATTTGAATTTCAAAGCCTATCACCTGATGCTACGTATGACAGATTGGAGTCCATCCTTAGCCCATTAGTTGACCAGCAGGTGCTGAATATGCCCAGCACACCTTCCCCGCCTCCCACATCACCTCCCAAGACCTGGAAAAACTGTTGCAGAAAAGCTTGGGAAACATACAGACACACAGGAGTGTTTACGGAAGACTATCTGAGGCTTCTCGAGCTTTATCACACTATGACTCTCCATGACAGCTTTCATAGTTACATTACACATATGCAAATCAGTCATGAAATGTCACTGATTAGAAAACTAAAGGTCTCCTCAAAACCATTTCACCAGTGCATCAGAGATAAGAAAGTAGGTGCACCCTTAGTAGGCCCCATAAGGTTGGACAGTGGAGTGTTATCATCTGACTGTTCTCAGATGGCAGAAACTTTTGTTACATATTTTTGTACATTTTTTTTTTTTTTATGCTCCTTACGCTTCCCTCCCTCACCAAACTTTTGAGGACTGGACCTGATGGCCTGCACCCCAGTTTTTTCAAAAAATAGCCCAGCCTTAGCTTTACCCTTGTTTTTAATATTTCAAAAGTCTGTCTCCAGTTGCAAATTGCCACAGGTTTGGAAGAGATCAGTTATCATTCCTATATTGAAGAAAGTCTCTCGACACACAACTCTTAACTATAATCCTATTAGCCAAACCTCTATCTACAGTAAAATTCTGGAGAGATTTATTGTAGAGGCATTGTACAACTACCTTGATACTAATGGATTGCTGTCAAATGAGCAGTATGGATTCAGAAAGGGCAGAACAGTTGACAACCAATTGTTACTTGTGTATAATGATGCTACAGCTTGGTTGGATGCTGGGTATGTTGTGGATGTTGTCTTGTATGACTTTAACAGAGTCTTTGACATTGTCAACCATTCGATACTCACTGACAAGCTGAGGCTACTTGGGGTCAGCGGTTCCTTGCTGACCTGGATCTCTGACTTCTTGTCCATCCGCACCATACAAGTGTTTGTGTCCGGCTGTATAAGTTCCTCAAGAAATGTTCTCACTGGTGTCCCCCATGGATCTATTCTAGGTCCCTTGCTCTTTCTGGTATATACAGTGAGTCCTCGATAAACGAAAGGGATAGGGACTGAAAAAACCTTTCATAATTCGAAATTTTGTATATAGGAACAATTTTTCCCCATTGAAATATACATAGAAATGGGGGGGTTGCATTCCAGGACCCCTTTGGACCCCCCACCTTTACCCCTGCTCTTTTGAAGTAAGTAATACCTGTAGAAGTAAGTAATACCTGCAGATGTTGAGAATGAGGTGGCCATTTTCTTGTACATCTCCGTTTTCTAGGTCACTGTCCCAGTGGTGGAAGCTGCAAGGCCTAAAACTTGCCCAATCAACAAGACTCCCTGCCCCTCCTCGTGGCGTCTTATAATTTCCAATTTCCTCTTAAGAGTACAGTGCTGCTGCTGCTTTGCAGCGGGCTTCCCCGATGCTGGAGATGATGCAAGGTGCTTGGGAGGCAAATCTAAACAGTCTGAAAAGGTGTAGAGCTGCGAAAATATTCTCACATACAATGACGCTGCGAGGACGGACGTGGACTACCGGGATAATTCGCCATCATACAATTCCCCGTCAAAACATGGACGATTCCCCATCAGGACAATTCACACCAAAGACGATTCCCCATCATTCTGTAAATCTATCTGTCTATTTATCTATTGCCAGACGCCATAATCCCGCAAGGGGTGGCCATTTGACTTTGAGTTATTTGTATTATTGAGAGGGGCACTAAGCCTCCACCTACCCACTTGTTGACACGTAGGGAGCACGTATGGTTTGGTTATATGGTTACCACCTAGCGTTGTAAATGGTTTCTTGGCTTACAGGAAACCATTTGGCTTGTCACTCAATGTAAAGCCACCTGTAAAGGAAACAAAAGCAATAAGAAGTGACAGGATAGATTGGAGAAATAGGAAGAGAGAAGGGCAGGCACAGAAAAAGATTAATAAAGGCTAAGGAAGAAGTAGGCAGCACTTCATCAAGCAAGTGGTTGATGGTCACCACTACCTACCACCTTCTGTATACCTAATATTAATTGATTGATACTATAAAAACTAATTTCATGGGGACCTATCAAGGTCTGTGTTCATTGAATAGCGTAGGCTTTGGATATTATTTATAATTTGCACTTGTAGTCAATAGGCTTTGGATATTACTGTATTTATAATTTGCACTTGTAGTCAATAATTAACTTGCTTCTGCCTCATTGTAGTTGACTTTGAATTATAATATGGTGTCTTCCATAGCTGTCTTCAGTAATTTTTAATGTAATTTTTGAATGCAGTAGGTTGAGATTGATTAATTAGCTGAGAATGTAGACGCAATATGAAGATTATTCGTATAATTTTAGAGTACTGTATGTCGATTGTTCACTTGAGGTTATTAGGCATTTATATAAATGCCAATGTCTCATATGTAGCCTTATATTAAACGATGAAGTGAAACATCGTACGTTACCTGATTCACGTTTCAATGTATTTATATTTTTTCCAGTAATACCAACTATTTGATGCCACATTCTACATTTATTAGAAAAAGAATAAACCACCATCACCTTTATAACTCGTATAACTCGAAATCTACAGTAAACCCGTCATAAGTTGAACTATGTGGGGCTCTACCCCAGTTCGAATTAGCAAATTTTCCGTCTTACCAAATTTTCACTTCCCAAAATTGCCAAGACAGTACCTATTACTTGTCCTTTCAACACTAAATTAAAGGAACATATAGCCTATAAATAAATAAGTTATGACAAAAAACAATTTAGTGCATTTAATATACCTTAAACGCAGAGTGTATTTTCATTTTGTTCTTGCTGCCACCAGACGATTTTATTCAATGTAGGGAGGATCTGTGGAAGAGCACGGCGTTGATAAAGCCTTCGTTAACTCCTTCAGTACGTGAGTCCATTCCTGAGTGCCATCGGCTGGAGGAAGCGTAAATAAAGTAGAAATAGATGTCACGGTACTGAAGTGGTTAATTGGTGGAAAATCATTCACAGAGGCAGTACAAACCCATCGGCAGCATGTGTTAGAGATAGATTTTCACCCCCCAAATTGCAAAAACAATACTTTTTGTCTTTTCAACACTAAAGTAAAGGAGCATATACAGTGTATAAATGAATAAAGAAAGACGAAAAAGAAACAATTTATTGCACCTAATTTACTTTTCGTTAGAGGCAGTACAGATCTGTTGGCAGCTTGTGTTGGAGACAGTGGTTGAGGTGGCTGAGTTCACAATTTAACATAACATTCTAAACAGTACCCAGTATTTATTTCACTGAACATTAAGAACTAAACTTAAATGTAATCACTATAATAGACTGCAGTGTAACACTTGCAGTAATAGTAGTATTGAACTTTAATCATGATCACTTAACAAGTCACATGGACACCTTTTTTTTTTTTTTAGCTTCATTCCCTTACGACTAGAGGTCCCAGTATCATTTCTTTTACGCTTTGAACCTTCCATGGCAAGGCAGAAGGCAAAAAAGGAGAGCACTTCTCAGCACTAAATGACAGTAAGAATGGCGCGACAACGTCTCCTAAGGCAAGCAGCAGACTGGCACCACGTGTCCGCCTGGCACCATTTGTCCCTCTACCTCCGCATTTCGGCCTACACCCAACCCTCGGCTACCGGGGATTCCGCTATAGTGTTTTACCACTATCACGCATGTATAAAAAACCTACCCAAATTCCTTTATCAAGCACTAAATGCCTGCTATCACACACCAGCCTTGTAGATTGAGCAAAAAAATGCTTGGCCAAGTGGACACATCAGCTGACCAACCAAAACATTCAAGATGGCAGAGGATGCTACTCAAGCAGTGATTGAAGAAGTTCATTTGATAAAGTCTGTATGCTCAAGTGTGCATAAAACTCCACTATAATACATTAATAACCACTTTTATATACGTGATGATGGTGATGGGAAGCCTTATACTTCGTCTTGGCTTAGAGATAGGTGCTTCGTCACCAACACTTTCATAGCGGTTTTACAAACAAACTTATAAACTAGTCACTACAGTATACGGAAAGACTCTTAAATGTTTCATTACTTAACACAATGAATTTGGTGATGTTCAACCTCCTCATAGAAGTGAAAAATGCCCTCGGTTGGAGAACTTGCAGTACACAGCTGAAGCGGCCGCCATCTTCTTTATTTATGAACAGTGGAGCATGCCGATAAAGTCTGTACAGGGCTTAGAAATAGGTGCTTCGTCACCAACACTTTCATAGCGGTTTTACAAACAAACCTAAAAACTAGTCACTACAGTATACCGAAAGACTCTTAAATGTTTCATTACTTAACACAATGAATTTGGTGAAGTTCAACCTCCTCATAGAAGTGAAAAATGACCACAGTTGGAGCACTTGCAGTACACAGCTGAGGCAGCCGCCATCTTCTTTATTTATAAACAGTGGAGCATGCCGATAAAGTCTGTACAGTATGCTCATTTTTTTACTATAATATGTTATTATGTGGTACAAAACGGGTATCTTAGGGGTAAATATTGAGGTCATGGTACCAATTAGAATTATTACCATAATTTCTTCACTTCGGCTATCGCGTTTTTGGCTGTAGCGCAGCCATGGGGGCACCAATTAGGAGTGATAGCCGAGGGTGGGGTGTACTTACGTACATGGTCTCGGCCTGAGTTCGGCTAACCGAAGATTCCGTTTTCTGAAAGGTCGACTTATGAAGGGTTTACTGTAATATACTTGCTAAATTAACTGATATGTAAATGAATGACGGGGAATCGTCTTGACGCCGTAAAGTCCTGATGGTGATTGTCTTGTTATTGTTTTGACAGCCTCGATGCAAGGAACCACGGCACTGTGCAGCGTACCCATTTTGAATACAGTAATCCCTCCATTATCCGACATAATAGAGCCAAAGGCATGTCCGGATATTGGTTTTGTCCGGATATTGGTCCTGCAGCTCCAGCACTGGTTTTTCATGACCCTAACCTAACCTAACCTAACCTAAATCAGAAAACTACCTTCCTACCTCCCTACTGGACATGTATAGCACTTATTTAGGTCCCTTTTCACATAAATAATGCACATATAGCATGAATTTATTGAATTTTAACCAAAAAATGATGATTTAGAGGTGAGTGAGTCATAGGTGCTCAGAACTTGCCAGCATAGTATAAGTAAGTATCTGACATGGAAATCATCTTTTCTCACATTTTATGCACTAAATTATTGGATACAAAGCATCAAATACAGTAAATGATGTAAATTGCTACCAGAAAAATGGTTAGGTTAGGTTAGGTTAGGAGCGGACATGAAATTCACTGCTTCCACCTTTTTCCTAGCTGGTGCACTTAAGAACCATACATGAAAGAATTAAATTAAAAGCAGGATTTTATGATTAACACAATGTTAGGTTAGGTTAGCTTAGGACCGGACATGAAATTCACTGCTTCCACTTTTTTCCTAGCTGTTTTACTTAAGAACCATGCATGGAAAAATTAAATAGCAAGCAGGAAATTATGATTAACATTTAGGGTAATTTTTTAACACATTGACAGCATGATGAAAACAGGTTAGGCATGAAAATCTTTTTGGTAAGCATAAGTTAGGTTAGGTTAGGACCGGACATGAAATTCACTGCTTCCACCTTTTTTCTTGCTGTTTTACTTAAGAACCATGCATGGAAAAATTAAATTGCAAGCAGGAAATTATGATTAACATTTTGGGTAATTTTTTAACACATTTACAGCATGATGAAACCAGGTTAGGCATTAAAATCTTTATGGTAAGCATAGGTTAGGTTAGGTTAGGACCGGACATGCAATTCACTGCTTCCACCTTTTTTCTAGCTGTTTTACTTAAGAACCATGCATGGAAAAATTAAATTGCAAGCAGGAAATTATGATTAACATTT
>JAGKTI010000167.1:12813-32297 GCA_018397915.1 Birgus latro
GGGTAATTTTTTAACACATTTACAGCATGATGAAAACAGGTTAGGCATGAAAATCTTTATGGTAAGCATAGGTTAGGTTAGGTTAGGACCGGACATGAAATTCACTGCTTCCACCTTTTTCCTAGCTGGTGCACTTAATAACCATGCATGAAAGAATTAAATTAAAAACAGGAACTTATGATTAACGCAATGTTAGGTTAGGTTAGGTTAGGACCGGACATGCAGTTCACTGCTTCCACCTTTTTTCTAGCTGTTTTACTTAAGAACCATGCATGGAAAAATTAAATTGCAAGCAGGAAATTATGATTAACATTTAGGGTAATTTTTTAACACATTTACAGCATGATGAAACAGGTTAGGCATGAAAATCTTTATGGTAAACATAGGTTAGGTTAGGTTAGGACCAGACATGAAATTCACTGCTTCCACCTTTTTCCTAGCTGGTGCACTTAATAACCATGGATGAAAGAAATTAAAAGCAGGAAATTATGATTAACACAGTGTTAGGTTAGGTTAGGTTAGGACCGGACATGCAATTCACTGCTTCCACCTTTTTTCTAGCTGTTTTACTTAAGAACCATGCATGGAAAATTTAAATTGCAAGCAGGAAATTATGATTAACATTTTTGGTAATTTTTTAACACATTTACAGCATGATGAAAACAGGTTAGGCATGAAGTTAGGGTACTTGCGAACAAGAAGCTGCCGTCCTGATGTAATAACCCACTCTATCATCTCAGACTCTGACAGGAAGACCTTGCACCTGACACACCTTTCCACTTGAGAATCACCAGCACTTATCACCAACACTTTCCACAACATTTTTTTTTTTATAACTGGAATCACATCACTTCACTGCACTGTACATAACAGTAAATTCCCGTGTGGTCTAGTGACGATCATCACACACATGATGATGAAGGTGAAAAGCAGTATCAAGCACTGTAGGAGGTAGGGTATCACCACAAAAGCAATCACTTCGGCCGGTATTGTCGGAGGTGTTCAGGAGGCAGTAATGGCGACCGACAGACAGGCGCCACGAGTGTAAACATAGCCGATCGGCGCGGGCGGGAAATTCAAACTGACGCACTCCCAAAAAATCAATTTTTTTTCCATTTTTTCCGTTTTTTTGGGGGTTGGGCAGCCCACAATATCCGAATGGTGAGTATGTCCGAGTATTGGACGTCCGAATAATGGAGGGATTTCTCCTATTACCTTTCGCTTCACTTTTAGTATTATCGAGATAGATACCTTTCGTATTGTGGAATTTGCCCAACATTCCTCACTTTCATAACATTTAAGATTCGTACATTGGGTTTTCGTTTATCGAGGACTCACTGTATAAACTTTGTACCCTCATATTTACTTTCAAGATGCAAATTCTTTGCTGACAACATGAAAATATACCTGAAGTTGTGTCAAAACACCTTTTCCTTGTAAGCTGTAGATATAAGTTCATGCCAGAAGGACATAGGTGTGATGTACAAGGTCGCTGAGTCCTGAGGTTTATGTTACAATCTCAACAAGTGCACTGTAGTACCAAGTCAGAGAGGCCCAGTAGAATGGAACTCCATTGGTGCACTTCAGCATTATCACATGAATAACACCAGTCTCTCTGTAGAAGCTACACACAAAGACCTGGGTATCTTTGTCGACAGTTCTCTGAAATTTCACTCACACATAAGAACTACCATTAAAAAATCAGCAGGCCTGACAAATAATTTATTGAAATCCACCCTGTCATGACTGAGATTTTTTGTTGACTCTGTTCAAATCCCACATCAGACTTATCCTGGAGTTTGGCTCCACTGTATGGAATACAGGGTACCATGGTGACCTGAGGCCCTTGGAGTCTGTACAGCGCAGATGGGCTAAGCAAATTATTGGCATGTCCAAACTCAGTTATGCTGACCATCTGAAAAACCAGGACCTGTATTCTGTAAAAGGGAGACTGATCAGAGCTGACCTTATTAAATGCTAGAAAATCTTTCATCACCAGTCCCCAGTTGGACTGCATGAGCTTTTTCTCTTCCTTCATTAGCTCACACTAAGGGCCATAGACTCAAGGTGGCCAAGTCCCGCACTTCAGCTCAGTGTAGATGCAGGTTTTTCAGTATCAGATGTATAGAGCTCTGGAATTCTCTGTCAGATGATGCTGTTAGCGTTGACTCAGTTGTGTCATTTAGAAAGTCCCTCCACTCACAACTAGGTCACATCTTATTTGATTATATTGAATAACTACGATTCATAATTTGAAGTCCTTCTAGCAGTGTAACTAGTAACTACCCTGCCTGTGGCACAAAAGTCAGCCCCTGCTCTGTTGTCTGTTCTGATGATGATGTGTATAGGAAATGGGGCTGGTGTGCCAGAAGGTATGGGCTGCCCAAATTCTTGAAAAGCAGATTCCTACTGAGCCATACTGTTAAATTGTAATGGGGTAGCCAACCAAGTGAGTAATTCTGTTCCAGAGAATAAGGTAATGGAGAACAAATCCATACTACCCACTTATCTTTGTGTGTCATAAAACAGTGGTGAAAGGTAGAGTGAGGGAATGATATCGCCTTTCATGTCCTTATGTTGTAGTATTAGATCACTGATGTGAAACTCAATCCCTCCCATGAACCTCAATCATCTGCATTTTGTTTTTCAAGTCTCCAGTTAGCATTTCTTAGAAATATTTAATGTTTGATTTTACTCTGTAATCTTTATTGTTGGGAGAAGAAGAAAAGAATACTCACATGTCCCTTCCATGTTAAAAGATGACTAAAAGTTGAACAAGTAAAATTTTGGTGGAAATTGTGGTGGCTTAAGTATGTTGCAGCCACAGTATCCAGCACTTTTTCTGTAAACAGCCTTGTACCTCTTATGACACAGAGGAAGGGTGTACCCAGGGGTTCATTTCCCCTTTAAGCTTCCTTTCTCCCCAAATTCATATTCAGATGAAATAAAGGTATTGTGTGGTAGAGCTCACCTTCCTGTGGGAATGCATGAAGTTATATCAGAAATTTTTCTGCTACAAGTACAGAGGATTATTACTTCGTCACATTGACTCCTAATAGCTGGGGTGGGGAAATGACAAGAAATGAAGGATGATATGGGTAGCAGGTTGCATACATGTGCTGTGTTATTGATTATTAAGTATACTATCACAGGGTCGACATGCCTTATTAATAGACTAATTTTCACAAGAGTATTGCCCTAGCAAGAACTTGATGTACAGTGAGATTGGATAGGGAGGATATGGAGAATGTGAGTGCATTTAAGTACTTGGGTAGTGTGATGAGTAAGGATGGAAGTCTGGAGGGTGAAGTGCTTGAAAGGGTGCAGCAGGGAAGGAGGGTTGCTGGTTCGTTGAAAGCAGTGATAAGAAACAGGAAGGTGAGCATGGAAGTGAAAAAGTTGTTACATGACAGTATTGTGATATCAACTCTAACATATGGAAGTGAAGCTTGGACCCTGTTGGAAGGACAGAAATCAAGAGTGAGAGCAGTGGAAATGAGTTATTTAAGAGGAGAATGTGGAGTCACATGGAGAGACAGATTAACAAATGAGGAAGCAAAAGAGCGTTGTGGTGTGGTTGTGGACGTGATAGGAAGCGTTAGGAGAAACTTGTTACGGTGGTTTGGGCATGTGGAGAGGATGGAGAGTGAAAGACTGACGAGGAGAGTTTATGTGAGTGAGGTGGAGGGGGCGAGAGGGAGGGGGAGGCCCAGGATGAGATGGAGGGATGGAGTGGAGAGGTACGTGAGAGGGGGGTGTGAGTTGGGAGCGGGGTAGTGAAATGGCGGGGGACAGAGCGACATGGAGGCGATTTGTTTGTGGCCACCCCGTGCGGGATTGAGGCGTCTGGCAATAGATAGATAGAAGAACTTTTTGGATGTCCTATAGCATTATAATATTAAAACTAATTTCAGCTTTATTACAGAGTGTGTGTGCAATCTCCTTGGCACAAATCAAACTGTCGGAGCCTGTGACCATGTAACTGGTCAGTGCCCATGTCTACCAAATGTCTTGGGACAAGAGTGTAATCGCTGTGCACTAAATCACTGGAAGATTGCTTCAGGGGAAGGCTGTGAACCATGTGCTTGTGATGTTGTTGGATCATACTCTGATCAGTGTAATGAGGTGAGACAGTTGCTATATTCAGTTGTACTGTTGTCTGACTATTTGTAATTCATGAAATTTTATTTTCTTATTTGTTTATTCATCCTCATCTGGACCTCCTTTCCCTTTTACTTATTTATTTTTTATCCTGCCCTGCAAACCATTTCCAACATCATTCCCCTTTTGGCCAGACATAATTAGCAACATAAAACCACACTTTCTTTTCTTCTAACAACACTTAACTATTTCCTCATACTCTTCTCTCAAAAATTTTCTCCCTACTATACTGTCTTTAACTCTCCCCACCCCCACCCCATTCTTCCTTCCTTACCATTCCTTTATTTCCCAGTCCTCTTCCTCTTGAAATCTTTCTCCATTCTACCTTTTATTCTCCTCATCCCTTCCCATTTCTGTACTTCCTGCCTTCGTCCTCATCCTTGTCCATCTTCCTGTTGCCTGTATTTTCACCCTCCTTCCTTCCTGATAATCAGTCCTCCCTTTCCCCATACCATTATTTTTTTTTTGTGTGTGTAAGAGAGAGAGAGAGAGAGTTAAGAGGAAAACAAGACTACCTGTCATCTGTGAGCCAGGTAGACTGTAATAATACTGTTGGATGAAAACTTGACTGCAGTATTATGTTTCCATCCTGGATGACTCCCAGTGCTGGTTGAGTGACATATGAACTCAAGTTGTGACTCTAATCAACTTTATTAATAACTTTTCTTTCTACAATCAGTACTTTCTAAGGTTTGAGTTTTTGACACAGACAGACACACACACATACGTTTCGTACAAAAATAATGACCATCGACTTCATCTACCTGTGACTCTAAACAACTTTTATAAATAACTTTTCCTTCTGCAATTAATACTTTCTGCGATTTGAGTTTTTGACACAGACACACACAGATACATTGTGTACAAAAGTGATGACCATCTACTTTGTCTACCTGGCTCAGTTTAGCATCTCAAAGACATGTGGTCCAGACTAAGGAGATACAGTACTTTGTATTTTGCTCGGGAATGTATATCTACTACACACTCACTGTAGTGTATGTAAGACCCTATCAAGACGTCTGTAAACTGCTCTACAGTACTGTGCTGCTACTAACAGTATCCGTGAGGATTGTCTTCCAGGGGAAGCAGATCTTGTACTGTACATTTATTTTTAAAAAATATATGTACAGTATATATTTATGCTGATGTTCAATCTTTTCAGTTCCAGTTTCTAACCATGGTTGCTTGGTGAATTCATGTTGAGATTAAGCAACTTTATGTGGTCAAGATCATCATACCCATTCAGTATTTTAAATGCTTCAATGAGCCGACCTCATAGTGTCAAGAACAGTCCCAGAGCCCTCCGATGGAGGCAGTGGCTCAGTCTGTAGAGAGGTGGCCTGCAGTCCTACTGGACCCAGGTTCAAATCCCGGCTGGGGCAAGGAACAGTTTAAGGATTTGAATTTCATAAAAATCAGACCTTACTGATCAACCAGAAGACCCGCCGTGTACCAGTACACCAGTCCTGTATAAGGCAGACCTAGCATGTATTCAGTATGGATTAGTGCTGAAGTGGTGACATGCAGAGGTCTTTGGTATGTAGGAGGACTACTGTCCCTTTGGAGCAGGCTGTGAAACCTATGCCCAGAGTTGGAAACACACACACACACACACACACACACACACACACACATGCAAAAGAGACAGGAAAAAAAAAAGATGATCCTGTAACTCAGTCTCCTGATGGATGGAATAAGTTTTGTAGCTCTAGTTTGAACTTTCAAGTAAATCTATGTCTTCCCAAAGTGTAGATGGCAAGAACTGCTCAGCATACTTCAGAAGCAGCTGTATTAAGAAGTTATAGAGTGTAAGGTTAGTCACTTTATTTCTTTTATTTAACTGCCTCTTGATGTAGCCTGGAAATTTCTGGGCCTTTTCCTCATCATTCATGCACTAGAAAGTTTGAGGTCACTGTTGATCAGTACAGCTAAGTCCTTTTCCAGATCAGTCGTCCTCAAAGTTCTCTCCCATAGTGAATTGTCTGACAGGATCTGCATGTCCATTATGCATCACCTTGCATTTCTCCGAATTAAATGAAATTTGCCATATCTCATATGATTCCCAAGCTTGCTTGAAGGTCGCTGTTGATCAGTACACCTAAGTCCTTTTCCAGATCAGTTGTCCTCAAAGTTCTCTCCCATAGTGAATTGTCTGACAGGATCTGCATGTCCATTATGCATCACCTTGCATTTCTTTGAATTAAATGAAATTTGCCATATCTCATATGATTCCCCCAAGCTTGCTTGAAGTTTGTCAGTCTCATCAAGACTGTTTACATTTGCTCCTAGTTTGATGGTCACTTGCAAACTTGAGATCACATTCAGCTGACAAACATCTGTGTCATTTATATAAATGATGAACAGGAATAGATCAAGGACAGACCCTTGTGAAACTTCACAAGTGACTGCAGCCCAGTCAGAAAAGTTTTGTTGATCACTACTTGTTGTTTCCTATCCCTTAGCTAGTTTTCTGTCCCGAATGTAATCTGAATGAAAACTGAGTGCACACACTTGTGGCATAAATCAGATGCCTTTTGAAAGTCTTAAGTAATTACAGAATGCCTGCTGCTTTATTCCTGTCATACTCACTCAACATATTGTAGAGAAACTCAAGCTAGACTGAGGCAGGAAGTGCCTTAGGAGGTGGGAGGCAGATGATGGGCCCTCACAGGATAAAACATGATAAACCTACTGTAGTGCATCATGCCTAGATTGGGTTTCCATTAGACAACATTTTACAACTTAGGGGAGTTTTCTCCGGGATTTTTACAACAATTTTTTCACAAAATTTTAATTGTTTTCACCAATGAATTTCATATGCCATGCCGACTTAAGCGTAATCCCGACTAAAAACGTTCCGACTTATGGAAGTTTTACTGTATTATCCTGGCAGCACAGATTGCTGCATCATATTTTGCACATTTCATGTTAATTAATTACCTATAGAGTATAACCTGTGAACTAATGATTTTATGAAAATGGAAGGCATTAATATGGTCATGGAAAAAGGTACAGTGCATTAATTTTAAAACTGTAGGTAACTGCTTTGCCACACAGGTAAAAATCTAAAGTGTTAAGAGTCAGAATGTTAGTTTTCTTATAAACCTACACAGCTGTCATATTTGCAATCAATCATGCCATTTAACTGTATGAGAATGTTGATGGCAACTTCTTGGAAAGTGGATGCATATTATGTAGCTAACAAACAACTTAGCTGCAAGATTATCAAATGAGGAACAGTACTTCATGATCGAGTATATGACAGTCGAGTGCTGGTTTTGCTGGTGGCTATGATAAGTGTGGCAGCTTTAACAGACTCATAAATTGCCAACTTCCTCCTAATACTGTGTATAATAGTTCATGTAAAAATATTTAATATGAAGGGCACTTGTACTGATACATCAGAACTATCTTTTCAAGTTTTGCTATTTAACTGGACTACCTGCAGTGACTTTTCCGTTGTAAGAAAATTTTCAAAAACTAACATTTTCAAGGTTTTATAACAACTCCTGAGGATAATTTCATTCTGTCTCAATGCAATATCTACTGTTGGCCATTCCTGTATGCCTGTAGTTCATTAGATTCCTGCATTTTTTAAATTAAATCTAACCTTGCTCATCTTACTAAATACTCATACATTGACATACAGTATTTCCAAGATTTGGCAAGCACAGCAAAAAACAATTTTCCTTTGCAACTGACTCATTGATTTCCAATTAGTGTAATGTGCTCTTGCAGGATGAAAATGTAACAGCACAGTCATAGAAAAGTTGCAGTAAGAGTGATCATTCATAGAAGGTACATAACGGTGTACATTTAAAAGTGGCACCTGGTTTATGGTGCATGTTGGCTTCAAAAATTATTACCGCACCCCCAGTGATCTCAGAGCTACTGTCACCAAGAGACAATATACCTCCTCAAAACAAAAAATATCTCTAGTGATTAAGGCCTGTATATAAAATGTAATAGTGTTCTTAAGGCCTGTATATAAAGTGTAAGGTAGTGCAATTGTGATTATGGTTAGAAAATGTTGCACAGGAGTGAAAATATTGCACAGAAGTGATCAGGTGCCCCTCCCTAGTACCTCTATATCCTTCCATAAGGCCTTCCTTATGCATGGATTACACCCTCTGCAAACATGGTAAGTGATTTTTTTTTTTCTGGTTGATCAGGAGGCCTCACGCTTTCAGTAAGTTGGAATTTCAGTGAAATCAGAATGGTCTCAGCCCCTATCATTCCGAATTAACCCCTCCACGCCGGGCTTTTTGTAGCGCCGTTGTTCTCTCACTACGGGAATTTTTCCGAAAATAACATGTTTTCAAGCCTTAATATCTTGAAACTATAGCAGTTAGGGAAACAGATTAAAAACCATATTACACACCAACTCTTCTTCTTGTGATTGAAAGTATCCCCAGGTCTGTATTTCATCACGTCACTGATTGGAGATATGAATGGAAAAGTAGGGAATGAGAAAGTGGATGGAGTGGTTGGTGAGTGGGGTGTGCCTGCAGAGATGGATGAGAATGGCAGTGCTTTAGTGGACATTTTTGCTGGGAGGGGGTTGGTGGTAGCTAATACCCTCTTCAGGCACAAAATGATCCATAGGTATACATGGTGAGTGGTGAGAAGGGAGGACGGTGGAATGAATGAACGGAAGGCAATGATTGACTATGTGTATGTGGATGAAAGGATGAGAAGATGTGTAATGGATGCAAGAGTATATAGAGGTTGGGGGAGTGGACTTTCTGACCACCACTTGGTGGTGGCCAGAATCAGAATCCAAACAAGATGGAGGAAGAGAAGAAGGGAAGGACAGGAGGAAGTATTTGTTACAAGGAGGGTAGAAAAGTTACAAGAGGATGGAATGAAGGCTGAATATAAAAGGGAAGTGGAGGAGCAACTGGGTAAATATAGATTGGAGCAGATGGGGGACGTGGAAGGTGTGTGCAAGGTATTCACAGAAGAAATCTGTGCAGCATGTGAGGTGGTGTGTGGGGTGAAGAGAAGACGAAAGGGGGTTCAGGGAACAGCATGGTGGACTGAAGAGGTGAGAGAGGCTGTGGCACAAAAGAAGAAAGCATATAATGAATGGATGAGGAACAGGGGCGACGAAGAAGCTGAGAGACGGACGAGAGAGTTAAATGTAGTGAGGAGGTTCTGGAAGGAGGTAAAGAGAGCTAGACAGGGTGCCAACAAAGTCAGTGGGGGTGTGAAAGATAAAAGTGGTAGATTACTAGTGAAGAAGGGAGAAAAAGTAAACAGATGGAGAGAACACTTTAATGAACTGTTGAACATAGAGAATGAAAGTAATGCAAGTATAAGTGGCTGGGGAATGGCAGGGAGAAGGAGGGTGGTGAGAAGAGAGGAAGAAATCACCAGGATGGAAGTGGTGGAAGCAATGAAGAAATTTAAAATGGGGAAAGCCCCAGGAATTGATGGAGTGTGTGGTGAAATGCTGAAGCATGGGGGAGAGATCGTAATAGAATGGATGTGGAAGGTGTGCAGATTGGCTCGGGAGGAGGGTAGAGTCCCGGAGGATTGGAAGTCAGGTATAATTATTCCTCTGTACAAAGGAAAAGGGGGAAAAGCAGTGTGTGGTAATCATAGGGGCATTTGCCTGCTCAGTGTAACAGGAAAAGTATATGGTAGGATACTTATTGACAGAGTTAGGGAAATTACTGAGGAATTAGTTGGAGAAGAACAAGGAGGTTTTAGGAAGGGAAGAGGTTGTGTAGACCAGATATTCATTCTTAGATCCTTAGTGGAAAAGTTTCTAGAGAAGGGCAAGAAGTTGTATGCAGCCTTTATGGATCTGGAGAAAGCATATGACAGGGTGGATAGACAAGGTTTGTGGAAGGTATTAAGAATATATGGAGTGGATGGGAAGTTGTTGAAGGCAGTGAATAGTATGTATGAGGGTGCTAAGGCTGCAGTGCTTGTGGATGGCAAAGTGAGTGAATTTTTCCCTTTGAAGGTTGGATTGAAACAAGGATGTGTCATGTCTCCATGGTTGTTGAATCTGTACATGGATGGGGTTATATAAGAGATACAAGGTCGGGCAGTGGATGTTGGATGGGCCCTAGTGAGAGAGGGCAGTGTGTGGAAACTCCCTGTACTGTTGTTTGCAGATGATACTGTGTTGTTGGGCGAAGACGAAGGGGAGCTGCAAGGCTTGGTAGATGAGTTTGGGAGAGAGTGTAAGAAACGGAATCTAAAGGTGAATGTAGGGAAGAGTAAAGTGATGGTCTTTGGGAGAGGTGAAGCCAGTGAATGTACAATGAGATTGGATGGGAAGGATATGGAGAATGTGAGTGAATTTAAGTACTTGGTCAGTGTGATGAATAAGGATGGAAGTCTGGAGGGTGAAGTGTTCAAAAGGGTGCAGCAGGGAAGGAAGGTTGCTGGTTCGTTGAAAGCAGTGATAAGAAACAGGGAGGTGAGCATGGAAGTGAAAAAGTTGTTACATGACAGTATTGTGATACCAACTCTGACATATGGAATTGAAGCTTGGACCCTGTTGGAAGGACAGAAATCAAGAGTGAGAGCAGTGGAAATGAGTTATTTGAGAGGAGCATGTGGAGTCACATGGAGAGACAGACTAACAAATGAGGAAGTGAAGGAGCGTTGTGGTGTTGTTGAGGATGTGATGGGAAGCGTTAGGAGAAACATGTTAAGGTGGTTTGGGCATGTGGAGAGGATGGAGAGTGAAAGACTGATGAGGAGAGTGTATGTGAGTGAGAGGGAGGGGGAGGCCGAGGATGAGATGGAGGGATGGAGTGGAGAGGTATATGAGAGAGGGGGGTGTGAGTTGGGAGCGTGGTAGTGAAATGGCAGGGGACAGAGTGACATGGAGGCGATTTGTTTGTGGCCACCCCGTGCGGGATTGAGGCGTCTGGCAGTAGATAGATAGACTGAGTTATAACATAATGAAGAGGAGTATTTTTTGGCATGAGAGGTAGGCTGTATTCGTGCGTTACCTCACGTGTTAAGCTTCCCCACTCGTCGGTTGTAGGTGAGACCAAAGTCCAAGGTAATTTGGCGGTACTGTATTGAGACAAGCTGTACAGACCTCCACCCTTCACCTCGGTAGCCTAGTTACTAACCCATAGGAGCCAGTGCGCTCCTCTGCTCATGACTGTGTCATCAGAATTTGAACTCACTCAGACCTTAAGTAAGCGTTTTAGGTCACGTATGCTCTACTTAGAACACTTATAGACTACTGGTGAACATATTTACATACCACTGTATTAACAAGTGGATACACATGGCCCCGATTTTGGCTTCGGTCTCAGTGTGATGATGCCTCCATAACTAGATAAACTAGTCACAACAGTGTCCAAGGCACACTCTGTGGCACTAAGACAGAGTCCTTTCCTAGTATCCATTGAAAGAGGTTTGGCAGGGGTGGATGAAGCAAAAGTCTACGTGAGGTGGGAACGGAATTGGACAAGAAGGGTTGAGAATTCATTGTCTTACACCTTGCAAAGTCAAAGAGACAACTGAGGTAGGTTGGCTCAGCTGTCGGGAGTCCCTCCCTAGCTGTTGGTCACGAGGTCAAATAGCAGCCACCTCAAACTGTGGTGTGAAAACAAGTGCGGTTCCAACCGACACCCGGCACTGCCCAGTCACTGATTTCTTGACAGTTCCGACGGACACCCAGCAGTTAGGGGTTAAAGAGGCTTTACTGTAATGAAATTTAGATCTCACCAGTATCAGTCCAATCACTTTTTTTTTTCTAAAATGTTGGTATTTTGTGTCTAGACTCTCATCATTAGCTTCTTAATAGATTGTAGATCTTGTTAATATCAAGCCCATTACTCTCTCTTTCTCTCTCTCGCTCTCTCTCTACTAAATATTGGTGTTTTGTGACTAGATACTTGTGATTACTAGATACTTGTGATTAGCTGGTAATTTACTGTTACTGGAGATTTGCTGAGATTGGATGAAGCAAAATACAAACCAATATAAGAACATAAGAAGAGAGGATAACTGCAGTAGGCCAATTGACCCATGCTAGGCAGCTTCTAGAAGAGTAACTGAACTACTAGGATGAGATAAGGACAGCAAAGAAGAAGGCTTTCCCCCACCCTCCAAACCCTCCAGCCGAAGCCAGCAGGAAAATGTCAGAAAGAACACCATCCAGCATAGAAAATCTGGCATGGACATTTTATAGGAAAGTGTGAAAGGAGAATAGAGACTATCATAGTGTAACCTGAAAAGGAAAAATTATGAATTAGTATTGGTTGTAAGATTTTTTCTTTCTTTCTTTTTCTATACTCACCCCTTATTTGTCATATGCTTATCTAGCCTATGCTTGAAACTCACAATGGAAGGGGCAGCAACTACTTTACTAGGAAGCTTATTCCATTCGTCTACTACTCTATTACCAAACCAATTTCTACATATTTCCTTACTGAAATGGAATTTTTCTAGTTTGAAACCATTACTTCTAGTTCTATCCTGTATTCTCACTTTAAGTACCTTGCTAATATCTCCCTTGTTTATACCCTTCATCCACTTAAACACCTCAATTAAGTCTCCCCTTACTCTACGTCTCTCTAGTGAGTACAGATCTAGTCTTTTCAGTCTGTCTTTGTATGACAGGTTTCAAACATCATGTATAATTTTTGTCATTCTTTTCTGTACATTTTCTAATGAGTTAATATCCATTCTATAGTAAGGACACCAAAATTGTACTTCGTAGTCTAAATGTTGTCTTACTAATGCTAGATAAAGTTGCTGTATTACTTTTGATGACCTATTGCTCACGCTTCTCGAAATATCCTAGGACACTATTTGCTTTACTTCTCGCATTAATACACTGTTGCCTTGGTTTGAGGTCGTTACTAACCATGATTCCTAGATCTCTCTCACATTCCGATTTACTAATTTCTTTGTTATCTAAGTTGTATTTAGTATCTCCAGTGGTCTTGCCAACATTAAGTACTTTACATTTTTCAGTGTTAAATTCCATTTTCCAAGTTTTAGACCATCTGGATAATATGTCAGTGAAAAAAAGATGGAGATACCTTTTTCCTCAGTGGAGTGACCAGGATGATGATGATAATGATGGTGATGATGTTGATGTTTCATTCACCTTCATGTCACAAAAGTAGCAAAAAATCCCCATCAGTAGACCCAATTCTACATGTACATGTAAACATACTTCATCTGTAAAGAAACTTTTGCATCTTTGCACAGTCTACTTTTAAGTTACTGTATATACAGTATTGAACTGAAGGTTAGTACAGTACTAAATAATGCAAAATCATGAAAACAGACTGTATTTCTGAATAAAATGTGTCCAAAATTTGTACACAGCTCTTCAATCACTGACATCATGGCAAGGGTGTGATTTTAACCCTTTGAGATTCCAACGACGCATTTTCAGGTCATCATAAATTCAACCGTTGAGATTCTGATGACTCAGATTCGAGTCATACGAAACAATATACAGTAAAACCTTGATATAACGGACTTCAGTAGGCTGGAATTTGCTTTTATCAGACTCGAGGAGCTACCGGACTAAACTCCTATATATCAGAAAAAGTCCGATATAGCGAGAAAGCAGTCCGGACTGCCTGACAACTTCAGCTATGTTCACCACAATAAGACAAGTAAAAGACATGTTTTTCAGTGCACAGTACAGTATTATTATACCATTTGATTAATGTAGTGAAGGTATAACACAGTACAATACTGCAATGGTGGTGAAAACTACCGATGCAATCCGGATTAGCAGGGGTAAGTCCGGATGTCGCTTTTATTGGAAAATCGCATATTTCGGACTGGCCTGAACCCCAATTAGTCCGTTATAGTGAGGTCTTACTGTACTGTATATTTTTTTTCATGTTTTCCATCTCCTATCTGGCCTTGTTCCACATACACTATCCTCTTTATCCTTTTCCAACTATTTGTTTTTACATTGACAAGTTCATCAGATAGATATGCACAATAAATAGGTTTTACTATGAATAATATCAGTATTACCATCATGGATATTTTCCAGCATGATAATGAGAGCTTTCGCTTTTCTCTGTGAAAACTAACATAAATTGCCATAATCTCTATATCAATAGAAAGGGAATTTAGTGTAGATTGACATGATGCTATCAAATTTCACTTAACTCTAATACCTGTACTTTTTTCCTTACAAATATTTTTCTTTTGAAGGGTATGCAATTTTTCATTTTCGGCTAACTTCTACTCATCCTATTGGCCTTTTAGCTATCGTATTTACCTTTTTCAACCATACTGATATAAAGAGCAACTATTCAGCTTTAAAACGGTACCACATTCTTTAGTCTACCATAAAAAGTAAGTGTACAGTGGCCAATTAAGTACAGATATCGCTACACGACAGTGTGCTTTATGTGCTCCCGGCTGAATCTGCCACAGACACAGTCGGCAGAGGGCCAAAAATCTCAAAGAGTTACTATACCTGCCTGGTAAGTACAGTAACCCCTCCAGTTATGCGGCTAATGTATCATTGAATATTTCTGTGGAAATCAAATTGCACAGATGGTACCATATAAATCCATGTTATAAGGATAATTGGTCTGGTGAAATCCAAAAACTTCCCCAAAATCCCTTTTTTGTCTCTCTTGAATATTTTTGCCCTCTCCTCCCACCCTCAGATTATACCTGATATTTATTGCAGTATACACACAACCTCTAGGAACATCCATGGACATAAAACAAAAAAAGGGGGGGGGGGGTAATTAGAGTGTAAAAAGTGGTAAATAAATGGTGACTACTAACCATGACAAGGGATGAAGCGATGCTTGGGTGTCAGGGAGGATTGTGTCCAAGGCTGAGGGGCTAGAGGAGGGGGAAATGAGCAGCACCTTTAACTCCTCAAGGGATGGGGCTAGGCCTTGAACCTCTCAGACCATGTTTTTGTGGGGCCAGTATCTGGAATTTTCCCACACAAACCAGGTTCTTTCCTCTGTAACAAGAAGCAGGATAAGGTTTATCTCTCCATGTAAGTGGTAAAAATCTCAAATGGAACCCGCATAACTGGAGGGGTCACTGTTGAATGGGGATGGTTAGTAGTTCCTGCCATTGTCCATAATGAATATGACATTCATTTTGTTAATATCAAATAACTCTACCTTTAATACAGTTTCAAACATTTGGAAAAGAATGTTAGATATTTTGCCAGTGTGTGTGTACTTTAACCCATCCAGTCCCGACCAGTTTTTTACCCAGCCTACCCCCAGGTCCCGACCGATTTTCGACTTTTTGTTTTTTGGCTGAAACCTTCGCTTTTGGTGAGAAACATTGAAAATTCGTAGAGAAATCGCGATCCTGTGGTTAGAAATATTGATACAGGTGTCACTCAACCTTACGTTTTCCTTCTTTTTCAGGGTACATGGCTAAAGAAAACGAACTATGGAAAGGTTAACTAATTTAAACCACTTTAAATTACACATTTATTTCATTTATTTGGTACGAATTTATGTGTAGTACAAGTCTATATTGGTTTTCACACAATAACATAGGCATTTATAAGCATTGTTCACTCACCCAAACCCCAGTATATGGCACCTTCCTTTACGACATTACCACCTCATCACTTCTGTTTGTTTCTACCTCTAGCTTCTTTGCTTCTTTGCCCTCCACCTCAGGAATCACTTTCACCATGAATTTCGTCATTGGAGAGACCGTGGGGCAACATACCTTTACTGGCCAGATTACTGTTAACAGGTGAATCGCCCAGTGTGGGTGGGTCTGTCTGTGGAAAAAAGTAGCAACGTGCATCGTACTTCGGTGGGACTCGGCGGGTTAAAGCATGAACCATGTAATAACCAAATTCCAATACAATACCAGGTATCAACAGATTTTATCACTCCTATTCCAGTGCCAATATTAATCGGAGGGAATGTAAGAAAATGTTCTGGAAGGAAGTTAAGAGTTAGACAGGGTGATAAAGAAGGTAGCAGGAGAGTGAAAGATAGAAATGGTAGATTGATGATGGAGAAGGCAGAAAAAGTGAGCAGATGGAGAGAACACTTTAAGGGATTGTTTTATCTATGTATCTATTGCCAGACGCCTCAATCCCGAACGGGGTGACCACAAACAAATCGCCTCCATGTCACTCTGTCCCCTGCCATTTCACTACCACGCTCCCAACTCACACCCCCCTCTCTCATATACCTCTCCACTCCATCCCTCCATCTCATCCTCGGCCTCCCCCTTCCTCTCGCCCCCTCCACCTCACTTACATACACTCTCCTCGTCAATCTTTCACTCTCCATCCTCTCCACATGCCCAAACCACCTTAACGTGTTTCTCCTAACGCTTCCCATCACGTCCTCAACCACACCACAGCGCTCCTTCACTTCCTCATTTGTTAGTCTGTCTCTCCATGTGACTCCACATGCTCCTCTCAAATAACTCATTTCCACTGCTCTCACTCTTGACTTCTGTCCTTCCAACAGGGTCCAAGCTTCACTTCCATATGTCAGAGTTGGTATCACAATATTGTCAAGTAACAACTTTTTCACTTCCATGCTCACCTCCCTGTTTCTTATCACTGCTTTCAACGAACCAGCGACCTTCCTTCCCTGCTGTACCCTTTCGAGCACTTCACCCTCCAGACTTCCATCCTTACTCCGAGCACTTCACTCTCCAGACTTCCATCCTTACTCATCACACTGCCCAAGTACTTAAATTCACTCACATTCTCCATTTCCTTCCTACCCAATCTCACTGTACACTCACTGGCTTCATTTCTCTTGAAGACCATCACTTTACTCTTCCCCACATTCACCTTTAGATTCCGTTTCTTACACACTCTCCCAAACTCATCTACCAAGCCTTGCAGCTCCCCTTCGTCTTCACTCAACAACACAGTATCATCTGCAAACAACAGTACAGGGAGTTTCCAAACACTGCCCTCTCTCACTAGGGCCACTCCAACATCCACTGCCTGACCTTGTATCTCTTTTATAACCCCATCCATATACAGATTGAACAACCATGGAGACATGACATAGAAAATGAAAGTAATGCAAGTGTAGGAAACTAGGCAAACCACACTCACCGGCCTCATAACGTGAACTGCCAAGGTTCCCGGTTGCATACCACAGGAACCTTCCGATGACGTCATTACCCTTGACTTAGCAGGTGTGTGCGTGCGCACACACACTAACACTCTCGTCCTCTCTTCTTAATTTGACAGAAGATTCCAAGGACGAAACTGAATGGTCTATTTGCGTCTGATACACACTATGTATCCAATACATAGACTTTTGTGTGAGTGGGCCGAACAGGGTAGTACTCCCAAGGGGAATGGGAATGCTGGTGATAGGGAGAGCTGGAGCTCCTGTTTCACTAGCTACCAAACCATCCCCCTTTGCTGACCTTTTCAGTGTGACAGTAACATGGAGAGTAGACCAGCATACTCTCCCAAACATTTCCTCTAACTGTCCTATGCACTACACCACATGCGCTTTACATTTGCACAACGTATCCCACTACGTTACAGGGGTTGATGCCAGCAAGGGCATGTGGCCAGAAAACTTTGCCCCTTCTACCTAGTGGCGGACTTTGGGGGGAGGCTTGACTGGGGTTCCACCGGCATAGATCATGGGTCCGAGGCGAGATGGGGCTCGAACCTGTGCTAGAGGGTACAGGGCATTGCAGTTCCCAGGCTGCCGCTTCCGCTCAATAGAGAGGGGCCCGAACCTGGGATTGGGCCCCAAGAGGCTGCCCTATCAGTGGGTGTATAATGGCGGGGCAGTTGCAGTGCCAAGCCACGCTTGAAGGGTGTCCCTGCAGCTGTCCTGGCAGGGTGCCTTGAGGCCACTACCACAGCCACTGGTAAGCTGGTGGGCTAGGGGTCCCAGATCCATTGCCTGGACCTGGGTCTGTGCAATGGATCGGGCCTTTGGAATGTTTACCCCCCTTTATCTTACCGACTGTGAACTACAAAAACAAGCACCAAAGCAAGCCTGAGGACAGCAAATCACCCAGGGGGTTTAGGGTGGGTTCGTGGAATGTGGGAAGTTTGAGAGGAAGAGCGGGGGAAGTTGTTGAGGCGTTCAGTAGGAGGTGGGTGGATGTGGCATGTTTGCAGGAAGTCCGGTACAGAGGTGGATCAGCCAGAAAGATTGTTGGGAAGGATTGCTACTATAAGTTGTTTTGGCAGGGGGGGGTGGGGGGGAGCTGATGGATATGGGGGTGTGGGTGTGTTGGTTCCAGAGAAATGGGTGGAATATGTCATAAATGTTATGAGAGTAAGTGATAGGATATTAGTAGTGAAAATTTTGATCGGGCAGAAAATTATTTCAGTTATATTGGCATATGCTCCACAGATAGGATTGGATGATGCAGAGGATAGATTTTGGGATGATTTAATATGTGTAGTGAGTGGTATGGGTGATGATGATGTAGTGGTTCTGGGAGGGGATTTAAATGGTCATGTGGGTGAAGCAGCTCAAGGTTATGAAGGAGTCCATGGAGGATGTGCATGTGGTGTGAGGAATGCGGAAGGGGAAAGAATACTCGAGTTTGGGGAGGCTGTGGACATGATTGTGTGCAAGACACATTTTAGGAAAAGAATCAGCTGGTTGATTACGTACGAGTCAGGGGGAAATAGTAGTCAGATAGATTATTTTCTGTTCAGGAGGGTTGATAGGAGATTAGTGAGGGATGTTAAAGTTATAGGAAGCGAGGAGTGTGTGCAGCAGCACAAACTGTTGATTTGTGACATGGTGCTTAAGGAACAAGTGATGAGAAGGACATATATACCTAGGAGGAAAATATGGAAGCTGGGAAACCAGTCAGTAAGGGATGCCTTTTATAGTGCAATGAGGAGAGTGGTGGCTGAACAGGAAGCCGTAGATGGAGGCGTTAATGAACATTATAGAGCCCTTAAGAACAACCTCTTGAGAGTTACTGATGCAATATGCGGTTGGACAAGACGCCCACCAAGACATAAAGTAACTTGGTGGTGGGATGAGGGTATAGAAGCTGCAGTTAAGGAGAAAAGAAGGCTTTTCTGGGAATGGAAGAATGGTGGTAACAGGAAGGAGTACTTGGCTGCCAAGCGCAGGGCTAGAGGAGAGGTATACAGGGCGAAGTCTGAGTCAGAGACTTTTACTTGATAATCTAAATCTTGGAGAAAGGAAAAATATGATTTTTAGGGTGGCAAATCAGGTGAAGAGGGATAATCAGGACATTGTAAGTGAGCAGTGTGTGAAGAATGATGATGGAAGGGTAGTGGTGAACAGTGAGGATATTAAAGATGCATGGAGAGAGCATTATAGCCGGTTGTTGAATGAGGAGTTTGATTGGGATAGAGAAGGTTTGGAGCC
>JAGKTI010000167.1:36844-55958 GCA_018397915.1 Birgus latro
GTACAATCAGAGGAGAGGGAGAGTGGCCATGTGCAGTTTGCCACAAGGGTGTGGGAAGTAATTCCATCTTGTGTAGTGTTTGTGATAAATGGGTGCACAAGAGATGCAGTGGTATTAGAGCTAGACTGCGAGATGATGCTGATTTCATGTGTGCAGCGTGTCGGGGAGAGCAGGTGGAGATTATTAGGCGTGAGAGGGTTGAACTTGCAGGTGAATCTCTTGAGTGTGGAGAGGAGTTTCGTTATTTGGGAGACATGTTATGTGCCGGAGGTGGGGCTGGAGTTAGCTCGGTTGCTAGGGTGAGAAGTGATTGGAAGTTCATGGAGCTGTTGCCTCTCCTGACATTGAGAGGACTCTCCTTACGTGCTAAGGGGTCTTTGTATGCAGCATGTGTTAGGAGTGTGATGCTGTTTGGTAGTGAGACCTGGGCAGTAAAGGAAGAGGATATTCACAGGTTTAAATGTACAGAAATGACAAAGATTAGGTGGATGTGCAGTGAGTCCCTGCGTGCAAGGCCTGGGGGGGCTGGGTTTACGATGGAAGAGTTGAGAGGTAGGATGGGACTGGAGTGTATTGATGTTGTGATGAGGAGAGGTAAGCTTAGGTGGTTTGGACATGTGGAGAGGATGGGGGATGATAATTGGGTGCAGAGGGTGAGAGGTGTTAATATTGGGGGAGGAGTTGGGAGGGTTAGACCGAGAAAGACATGGGACGAAGTCATTAAGTGTGACTTAAGGGTTAAGGGACTGAACAGGGAGGCTGCCAGGGATCAAGCAGCGTGGACAGCCGCCATTAGGTGACCAAGGTCGACGCATGCAAGCATGTTGGAGCCTTCAAAAATGAAAACGAAAACTGAAGACCCAGTCTGTGGCCATGTACAGATATGTGATGTCTCTTGAAGTATTATAAACTTTCTAGTCTCGGCTGACTGCTGCTCGCAGCCGCTTGGTCGAGGCACCTTTCTTGGTGAGACAATCAGCCAGTTATTGTGATGTATACACCTAGGATACCTCATCAATCTCTCCCCGCTCCAACATGTCCCCCAACACAGCAATATCAATGCGCAATCTCCTGTCTTCTACGCTCCTACAGGAGTAAAGGGCGTGCACCAGACTCTTGTCGATGAAACACTTTATTTTGATCTTTCCACATCCAGAAACCTCATGCAATATGTTGGCGAGATATACAGCAGTCTCATCACATCCAAGCAGTGTCAACGCATCAGCAGATAAGGTAGATTTGACGACCCTCCTGATCTTTCTTGTCTGCCAGAATATAGGACATCTTGCCTCACTAGCATCTTGTAGGAAGATCACAAAACTTCCCTGAGATCCATTGCCTAGAAGGTTGGCAAATGAGGCATCCGAAAAGCACTCTATATGACAGTCCTCGATCGGCCCCATTCTTGGAATATATAGCTTCATGTTGTCAGTCTTCACCCTTGAGATCACCTTATTGAGTCTAAGCAAATCCGCTTCGGTAGCACGGTTGCTATTCACGCTGAACTCACACACATCAAAGGCAATATCTAGCCGATTGATTGTATGTGGCAATCCAATTGAGTTGCCCAATTAATACTCAGTACTCCATTTTCTCAGACTCTGACAGCTCCCCTGATTTTACTGCTGCACGATGTTTACTCAGCGTGACTGGTTTCAGAGATGAAGCATACTGGAATTGGTCGAGCTTTATGCTGCCATCGATGTTGGAGATGACATTGAGACCAACGTATTTGAGGGCTTTTGATTCTGAACTGCCGATGAGGAATATTTGACTCAAACGATTTATCACTTGCTGTTCGAACTCGTGTGTACCAGCCTAAAGGAAGTCATTGACGTAGATGCATACAATGCCTTTGACTTTGCCACCATTGCTCCAAGAGAACAGCGCTGAATCCAGTGATGACACTTTAGCTCCGAGACTCAACAACTGATCTTTTACGTGCAGATACCAGTGCCTAGCAGCATCACAAAGGCCGTAAACAGTTTTCTTTTGTCTCCATAACTTACCATTTGCATATTCAGGCGGAGGACATAAATGAACAACTCTCTCAATGTCTTTACCTTGCAAGTAGGCAGCTTTCACGTCCATAGTGTGGCAATCCCACTGGTTGGTGGAGGCCAAAGAAAGTGCCAAACGCACTGCTTCCTTTGAACAAGTAGGCGAGTTTTTTCGGAGATCCTTTGTGTCTTCCTCAAATCCTCTGGCGACTAAGCGGGCCTTAACAATAGGTTTTCCATTTTTCAGTTTTTCTGTCACAACCCATCGAACCATTATGGCACCTTGCCCAACATCTTATACTTCCTCATACACATCATTATTCTGCCAATTTGTAATTTCATTTTCCTTAGCACATAATACGGCCCCAGAGTTGAAAAGAACAAGCATTTCTGCGTCATCATCAACCACTTCCCATTCGCTAAGATCCTTCCCCAAATCTATCCAATCAGTGCTGCCGTCAGTGTCCCTCTTCAAATTATAGCAGTGTTTGTACTTTCCAGTGGCTTTACCTGCCCGACTCATAATCCTTCCAGACACCAACTCTCCACTTTCTGAATGTATTCCCTTTATACGTTGACCAACAGAAACTTTGGGAAGCTGATTAATCGGAAATGAAACTGTGGGAGGCTCATCAATTGGGACCACACCATCTTCCGACTCGTCATCTGGTGGATAGTCATTCAGCACTTGCGGAGGATCGTCATTAGGCTTCTCCTGGACAACATTGTAGTTCTCATCACTCCTGACACCACTTTCAACTGTAGTATCTTGCTGTGGCGCATGCGCTAGACGACACATGTGCACTCGCACGTATACACCGCCGTGTCTCACCAGAATTTGTTTCCCATCTCTGCCTATTACTATTCCGGGACCGTGCCACTCATGACTGTCATTTCTTTTGTAGAAGACTTCATCTCCATTTCAGATGTCGTGTGGGTCGCTCAAACGTACGTTGTGCCGCAGAGCCCTAGCCAAGCTTTCATCTGATTCGGTCTTTATAAACTCTTGTCTAGCTAAATAAAGAGCGTTCAAGTTGTCTCTCACAGTTTTCGATGGTGATGAAGGTTCCAAGGCTGGAGGATCATTTGCATACACATTAGGCAGACCAGGGTTTTGACCAAGAACAAGTTGTTTAGGAGAAAAGCCTTAGTAGTTGGTGAGAGCATTTCTTGTCAATACTACCCATGCCAAGGCCACATCTAATTCACACTGGCTATCAGCCAATATCTTCCTAACAGTGTCACCAATGACTGCATTTTGATGCTCACAGACTCCGTTGCTCCAAGGACTCTCTGTAGACGTTGTCATGATCTTGATATTGAAGGCCTCTCCCAATGCTCGCATTTCCGCATTGTTGAATTCACAGCCATTGTCTGTAAGAATTTTTCTAGGTGCGCCAAACACAACAATCCAGCTCCGAAATATTCCTTTGATAATGGTGGGCGCACACTTATCTATGATTACCATCGCATTACAATACCCGGTTGCCAAATCAACAAGGACTAAGAAATAATGCCTTCCCCAAGCTTTTAAATCTATGGCTATGGCTTCGTTAAACTTAGACGCCATGGGCAAACTGACTATGGGTCTGGGCTTGGCTTTCTTAAATCTGCAGCTGACTGTACAAGCATCAGATACAGCCTTGATAGCCCATTCCAGTTTTGAACTTTTAATTCCCGCATTTGTGATCAGTTTAATTAGTGTTGCCGATGTTGGGTGTCTAAATTGCCTGTGAAGCTTCAAAGCGGTTTTTTTCTACGTCACCCCCACGAGATGCCAACATGATTGTTTCACAAAATTCACAATCTAGTCAAGGAAATTGGAAGTAAGTAATGGCCTGAAGATGAGGACTTTAAATCAATGATAGTTCCACAAATTTTGACCTGGTCAGTTCCAAGGTTAATCAACATTTTTGCTTTTTTCATGGAACGTCTACTCAACAGCAAGGGATTATTGCAGTCCACAACATCAGTCATCATGGTAGCACGCATGTTTCCAATGTAGCAGGGCAGAGTATCACGTTTGAGGGAAGAAACTGTGACACCATCAGCAAAAGTAAACGTTGAGGATGACGCTTCTTCTCTTACAGCATCACGTTCGTAATCAGTGAGCTCACTTAGATAGCAATTGATCCATTCAACTCCACATACAGTTGTAGAACACCCTGTGTCTAGAAGAGCACATCCCTTAGATTCTTCTGCTACAATCTGTGACTTACCTCTACTGGCAGCATCATCCGCATAGCCCATAAATAACGACAGATGCACTGTTTCAGAATTCTCTTCTCGACTGCCGTCGTTTTCGTATGCATCCGGACAGTCACGTGCCCAATGAAATCTAGAATCACATACTAAACACCTCGATACCTTTCCGTCAGACCCAAGTGGGTTCTGCCTCCTGCTGGTGGATGAGCGCTGGGGAATTCTAGCAGATACGGTTGAACATCGGCCACTACCCCGACTTCGATCACGTATTGCACCACCCCGCAACATTCTCCGTCCTCGTTGAGTACCTCTAGCATGAAACGTTTCCTCACCCTCAACTTCGTCACTCCAAAATTCTGGTTCGCCTTTTACCTCTCGGGTGGACACCGATGCCTTGTTCTGCCTGCCAATTTCACCAGCAAAAATACGATTCAGGGCAGATTTCATATTTTCTTATGTCACCTCGGTTATCGCGGACATCACTAGTTGTCGCTCACTGTCTGAAAGTTTGCATGCAGCTAAGAGCATAAAAGGCATCACAGAATTTGGCAGTTCCATGCCCTGCTTTGTAAATTTGAAATAAACATGCTCAAATTCTGTCACGAACTCACGAATGTTCATATCACTGGCTCTTCTGAAGTTGTACAACTCATAAAAAGATGCAAACTGTCGACGTCCTCTGTCCACGAGAAATAAACCGTCTAATTTTTTCAGCAGGGTCTGAACACCATCCTTCTGCTTCAGAACATCCACATCAATCTCCGAAGACATCACCCTCGCTCTTCCAGACAATAACAGGTGAATAGCTAAGGCTTGTTTTTCTTTTGCTAGGTCCGTTAGTTCACACCAAATGCCAGTGTCTTTTTTCCAGCTCTCATATGCAGAATAATTTTCAAGTTTTGGAGGCCACTTGGTCGAACACGACGCCATGTTTCCAACTACGCTCTGCTATCAGTGTAGGAAACTAGGCAAACCACACTCACCGGCCTCACAACGTGAACTGCCAAGGTTCCCAGTTGCATACCACAGGAACCTTCCGATGACGTCATCACTCGTGACTTGGCAGGCGTGTGTGTGCGCACACATACTAACAGCAAGTACAAGTGGCTGGGGATTGGCTTGGAGGAGGAGGGTGATGAGAAGGGAGGAAGAGATCAATTAGATGGAAGTAGTGGAAGCAGTGAAGGAAGTCAAAATGGGGAAAGCCCCGGGAATTGATGGGGTGTGTGGTGTAATGCTGAAGCACAGGGAAGTGAAGCATTAGTAGTAGAATGGATATGGAAGTTATGCAGATTGACCTGGGAGGAAGGTTGAGCCCCGTAGTATTGGAAGTCAGGTATAATTATTCCCCCGTACAAAGGAAAAGGGGAAAAAGAAATGCTTGATAATAATAGAGGCATTTGTCTTCATAGTATAATAGGAAAAGTTTATGTTAGGATACCTGTTGTCAGAGTTAAGGAAATAACAGAGGAATTAGATGGAAAAGAACAGGGAGGTTTTAGGAAGGGAAGAGGTTATGTAGATCAGATATTGATCCTAAGTTCTTCAGTGGAAATGTTTCTTGAGAAGTTGAATGAGACCTTGATGGATTTGGAGAAAGCATCTGACAGAGTGGATAGACAAGGATTGTGGAAAATATTAAGAATATATGGAGTAAGCTTGGGAAGATGTTGAATGCCGTGAAGAGTATGTATAAGGGCGCTAAGGCTGCAGTGCATGTGGATGGTAAACTGATTGAAGTTTTCTGTCTGAATGTTTAAACAGGGATGTGCCATGTCTCCATGGTTGTTCAATCTGTATATGGATGGGGTTGTCAATGAGATACAGTAAACTCTTAATTATCTGTCTTCGCAGTATCCGGCGCTGCTGGCTCAGCTTTATCAAAACAATAGTCAGTGAAATTATGCAATATCCGGCACCGAAACAGGAGTTAACCGGCAGTTCTGTACAATATCTGGCGTTGTAGTGTATCAGCGAGTTGTAAACAGTAGCCAATTAGAGCAGTATTACTGTATTGTATAATTACTTTATTGTGTTTTATGCTTAACCCCTACGTGCCGGTTGACCTGTTATACCGTCATGATTTGGGGTGCTGAGCAATGCCAGTTGACTAATACATCTGCAAGCATCTTCCTGCCACCCTTTGAACCCGCAACCATTTTATGTGACAACCATAGGGTAGGTATGTACCCAAGGTACCCCACTGATGCATGGCTCAGTCTGTACACAGCACTGGTAGAGTGTAGAGTGATGTCTTCCTCATCCTCCTTGTCCAATTCCACTCCCTCATGCATGGGGCCAGTTGCATCATCGACCCCCCCGAAAGTTTGCCCTTACCGCTGGGGAAAGGGCTTAGTGACTGAGCAGGTGTGTGGGAAATTGTATATAGTAAGCAGGCATGCACAAATGTTTTTTTTATAAGTGAAATATAAGATATTATAAGTTATATCTAGTAAGTGTTATGAAATAAGTGCTTTATAATAAGTTTTACAAGTTCAGTGCA
This sequence comes from Birgus latro, assembly GCA_018397915.1. Lineage (NCBI taxonomy): Eukaryota > Metazoa > Arthropoda > Malacostraca > Decapoda > Coenobitidae > Birgus > Birgus latro. The sequence continues at coordinate 43,553 of JAGKTI010000167.1, forward strand.
AGAAGTGTTACTGTTTATGGTTATTGTGAAACAGTGATTGGCAGTATCTTGAGTAACCCTACTTGTTACATGAAAGAAAGCCACATGTGCGCGTATGAGAAAGAAAGAAAACCTGGTTGGCTGTAACTAAAATTTTTCCCTCATTACTCAGAAAATAATGGTGAATATGTGAGAATTAGCATATTTGTGATGTGAAGTACAAAGAAATGTAAGTTGTGTATAACATTAGTAACATTTTCACGATGCCCCTTTTAATGCAAATTAGTCACAATTTTAGTGCAAGTAAGTACCTCATAACCATACTGCATGAAACAGCCAGAGAATTTACTTCTCAAAGTGCAGTTACCCGTAATTGTGATGTCAAGTGCAACTATAAATGCTGTAGTAGAGGGAAATTATCATAATTGATGCAAGAAGTGAGTACAGAAAATCAATGAGCCCTTCTTTTCCCACACACCTGCGGGGCATAGTGGTGCTGTGAAACGGGTGGAAAACCCTACGGGGAGCCACATGAACATGGTGATGACTCATCCATACAATGGTGAATAAGGAAAAGTCGAAGACTGAGTGGAAAATTCCAATTTCCTTCGAAGGAAGCCCAGGCATTGTTACAATCACCGCTCCAGTCAGTGCTGCCAGTGCAAGCCAGCAAGTCCAAGGGCACTGGCAGGGGCACATGCGCGGATAAGCCCACCAAAACACGGAAAACCAGTAATTTTTAACTTCCTCACTCATCAGTGGGATCACCTGGACCCTGGGGATACTTTCATTTGAAAGAGGAAGAGTTGCAGAGTCTTATGTATTTTAAATTTTTTCTCTAACTGTTGCAGTTTGGCAGATACAAGGGTTTGAAGTAAGGGTATTTTTTTCCAGAATTACAGAAATCCTCCATATGGAGGAGTGGGCGACATCAGAAAACCCCCGGCGTGTAGGGGTTAATTTTCATCTTTTATTCATGGGATAGTTTTTAGGACAGAAGTTCTAGATGGATAGTAATGCAATATCCGGCTTGACACCGAATATTGAGCCAATGGGGGGTTCTATGCTATATCCTGCATTTTACTTTAACTGGCATAGAGCATGGCTGAATTATGCGGGATAATTGAGAGTTTACTGTACAAGGTAGGGCAGTGGATGTTGGAGCGGCCCTAATGAGAGAGGGCAGCATTTGGAAACTTCCTGTTCTGTTGTTTGCAGATGATACTGTATTGTTAAGACAAAGGGGAACTGCAAGGCTTGGTGAATGAGTTTGGGAGAGTGTATAAGAAACTAAATCTGACGGTGAATGTAGGGAGAAGTAAAGTTGTGGTTTTCGAGAGAAATGAAGTCACTGAATACACAGTGAGGTTAGATGAGGAGGAAATAGAAAATGTGAGTTTGTTTAAGTACTTGGGTAGTGTGATGAGTAAGAGTGGAAGTTTAGAGGATGAAGTGCTTGAAAGGGTACAAGGAAGAAAGGTTGCTGGTTCTTTGAAAGCAGTGATAATAAATAGGGAAGTGAGAATGGAATTACTGCATGACAGTATTGTGAAACCAACTCACATATGGGAGCGAAGCTTGGCCCTTATTGAAAGGACACAAGTCAGGAGTGAGAGCAGTGGAAATGAGTTATTTAAGAGGAGCATGTGCATTGTGGTGTGGTGGTGGATGTGATAGAAAGCTTTAAGAGAAATACATTGAGGTGGTTTGGCCATGTGGAGAGGATAAAGTGCAGGAGACTAATGTGGAGAGTGTATGTGAATGAGGTGGAGGGGGGAGAGGGAGGAGGAAACCAAGGATGAGATGGAGGGATGGAAGGGAGAGGTAGATGAGAGAGAGGGGTGTGAGCTGGGGAGATGGTAGCTAAATGGCGAGGGGCAGGGCGACATGGAGGCTATTTGTTTGTGGCCCCCCTTTGTGGAATTTTCATGTCTGGCAATTGATGAATAGATAGATAGAAGTTTATAACAGACACAGTATACAGTATATGCACACACAAATGAGCACCTGGTATATCTGTAGGTGTATACACAGTATACTGATATGTAGTATGTACTGTATATGGTGACATCTACCAAACTAATGTGTGGTCAAGTCTGGTCAGAGGAGATGAGGTGAGGTGTAGGTATACTCATTGTATATACAGACCCATATACCCCTAGAGAGAGAGAGAGAGATTGAAACAGCAGACAGGAAGAGAGGGAATTAGATAATTTTGATGCTTCTTTCCTCTTTTCAGTTGGTGTTTTTAAGCCATATGTGTATGTAATTACCATAATCCAACATTCAGACATTTCATGTGGCTAAGCTTGTGGAACTATTGACCTGAGAACTGCTTTGTGCTTACTTCAGCATGTCATACAGCAGTAAAAAATGTTTTGTATGAAAATAAAAAAAGGATGAATTTTTGTTGCAGTTTATATAAAAAACATAATTCTTATGACACTCACCCAAACTGTACTATGACTGATACAGGTATACCTTGATATACAATACCTCTAGATGCGATACCCCGGCTTAATGATGGGTTTTTATTTGTTTAAATCGATTTTGACGATATTTTAGACTAAAATTGTGTGTTTAGATTTATTTATATTTATTTAGATGTAGATTAATGTGTTTTAGCCATAGATGAAGTGAACATTGTCATTTTGTGGTACAGTTTACTAAGCTTGATTTTTTCCAGATGTATATTTGACATTTTTCAGATTTTATTTGTTGATTTTAGTGAGATTAGGCTTAGGTTTGCTTCATTTACAGCAGTTAGGCCATTTAGATTGCCTTTAAACTTGTTTTTGGACTCATTTGGGTGGGTTTAGGACTTGGTTGGATGGGAAACCCAGGGCTCAAAATTGCATCCCTATACTTTACATGTTAAATCTACCCTGAAATTTGGTACTCCACCTAACGATGGGTTTTTAATTAACCAATTGCACCTTAAACCTTTTTTCACATTGAAACAGCCTTAAAAAAAAAAAAAAGTTCAATTGGTAGGACAGTGATTGAAGAGTTGAGAAGGATGAACTGGAATCTATTGGTGATGTGATGAGGAGAGGTAGATTGAAATGGTTTGGTCATGTTGAGAAGATGGAAAACAACATTTGTGTGTGAAAGGAAAAAAGTGTGAACATTGAGTGTAGTAGGACTGTGAGAGGGAGACCAAAGAAAACTTAGGACTAGGGCATAGTGTTTGACATGAGAGGTAAGGGACTTTATAGGGGGGCTTCCTGAGATCAGGCAACATGGAGAGCCACCATTAGGTGACCAAGGGCAATACATGCAAGCATGTTGGAGTCTTTATATATGATACGATGTTGTGTGGGGCTGTTTTGCAAGTAGATCATGTGTCATCTGTGATTCTATCAAACTCAAATCTAAGTTGCTAGCTGAGGAGGGCCCTGCTCTAAGCCTGGCTGGATAAACTCATTCATGTCTGTTTAAGGACACTTCCAATGTGTGGATGTCAGGATGGGGGGCTTGTAACATAGGGTTTCTGTCGAGGTGTTGTAATACCCTGCACTTGAAGTGAATATGTAGGTGTTTCTTCAGTACTCTTTATTTTATTTTATTTTTTAAATGCAAGGAAGAAGGAACCAAAGGCTAGAATCCCACAAATGTTTCTTTCAAGAAAAAATATGAACAAGGCAATAGAGAGCCAAATTCACACACTGCATTTAAAAGACTGGAGGTCTTAGGCGGTAAGAAATTTAAACAGAGGAAGATAGTTGCTGCATACATGAAGAACTAGGAGAAACAGTAAACTCATCCATTAGGAAGATGGACAGAAGGGGGGATGAGAGTTTGTTGCTAAATGGGTGCTATGCGCCTGCCGTAGTGGTGTAGGGATGCAAGCAGACAGTTCACAGGAGCAGTGACTATTGAAGTAGCAATAGAAAAGAGATAAAGATGCAGCAGTGCAGCAAAGAGATAGAGGTTGAAGGGAGCTAGAAAGAGGAACGGAGTTTATGAGATGAAAAGCCTTTGACTCCACCTTGTTGAGAAGAGCTGTATGTGGGGAGCCTCCCCACATGAGAGTTGTACTCTGTACGGGCAAATAAAACCCATGTATAAAGTCAACAGTTTCGCAGGGGTAAAGAAGGCACGGAGTTGGCCTGGCACACCTAATCTCTTGGAAGCAGATTTTACAAGAGAGGTAATATGACCTTTCCAAGATAAATCCCGAGAAAATGAAACCCTAAGCACGTTCAGAGATGATGCAGGATTGAGTTGGGTATTGTTAAAAATTAGAGGATTTTCCTATGGTAGATTTTGATTTGTCAAAAGATGTAAGAACTATGTGTTTGATGCATTGAAATCCGTAAGATTACTTTTACCCCTATCTGATATATGGGCCAAGTCATACATTAAGTGTGCCATTGCATCATCCCTTGTTTGTTGAAGTAACTGCTGAGCTATTATTGTAGAGGGTTTGATAGTGTTGTATGGTAGTAATTATTATTATTTGTTTAATGCTAGGGAGAAGGAACCAAAGGCCAGGAGCTCACAGACTGTTCCTTCCAAGAAAAAACAAAAACAATACAAGAGAGAGCCAAATTCAAGATCCGATCATTTCGAGATGCCTGGATACACTGCATTNCTTAACAACTGTGCAGGGGTAAAGAAGGTACGGAGTTGGCTTAGCACACCTAATCTCTTGGAAGCAGATTTTACAAGAGATGTAATATGATCTTTCCAAAATAAATCACGAGTGAATGAAACCCCAAGCATGTTCAAGGATGAAGTAGGATTAAGGGGGATATTATTAAACATCAGTGGGTACTCCTGTGGAAAATATTGCCGTGTTGATAGGTGTAAGAACTGAGTCTTTGATGCATTAAAAACAACAAGATTATGGTAGATTTTGATTTGTCAAAAGATGTAAGAACTATGTGTTTGATTTATTAAAATCAGTAAGATTACTTTTACCTCAATTCGATATATGAGCCAAGTCAGACATTAAGTGTGCCATTGCATCATCCCTTGTATGTTGAAGTAACTGCTGAGCTGAGATATTATTGTAGAGTGTTTGATAGTGTTGTATGGTAGTAATTTTTTTTTTTTTCAATGCTAGGAAGAAGGAACCAAAGGCCAGGAGCCTGCAAACCATTCCTTCCAAGAAAAAGCAAAAACAATACAAGAGAGAGCCAAATTCAAGATCCGATCATTTTGAGATGCCTGGACACACTGCGTTTAAAAGACTGGAGATCATAGGAAGTAGGAAATACAGACAGGGGGAGACAGTTCCAGAGTTGACCTGCTGCATAAATGAAGGACTGGGAGTAACGGTTAATTCTTGCATTTGAGAGTTGGACAGAAAAGGGATGAGAGTTTGTTGCTAGATGGGTGCTATGCGCCCATTGTAGAGGTGGGGAGATGCAAGCAGACAGTTCAAAGGAGCAGTGACCATTGAAGTAACGATAGAAAAAAGATAAAGATGCAACAATGTGGCGAAGAGACAGAGGTTGACGGGAGCCAGTAATAGAAGGAGAGTTGATGAGACGAAAAGCCTTTGCCTCCACCCTTGTTGAGAAGAGCTGTATGTGGGGAGCCTCCTCACACATGAGAGTTGTACTCTATACAGGGCCGAATAAAACCCATGTATAACCTTAACAACTGTGCACGGGTTAAGAAGGTACGGAGTCGGCTCAGCTTACCCAATCTCTTTGGAAGCAGATTTTACAAGAGATGTAATATGATCTTTCCAAGATAAGTCACGAGTGAATGAAACCCCAAGCCTGTTCACGGATGAAGCAGGATTAATCGGGATATTATTAAACATCGGTGGGTACTCCTATGGAAGATTTTGCCGGGTTGATAGGTGTAAGAACTGAGTCTTTGATGGATTAAAAACAGCAAGATTATTTTTACCCCAGTCAGAAACATGAACCAAGTCAGACATTAGGTTTGCCATAGCCTCATCCCTTGTTTGTTGAAGTAACTGCTGAGGTGGACATTGCAGAAACCAAATGGCGAGGTGAAGGGTGGAGTCATCAGCGTACGAGTAGATAAGGTTAGATGTACAGCTTAGAAGGTCATTGATGAATAAAAGGAAGAGAGTTGGTGATGGACAGAACCCTGAGGAACACTACTATTGATAGATCTATGAGAAGAGTGATGGCCATCAACAACAGCAGCTATTGAACGACCAGAGAGGAAGCTAGAGATGAAGGCACAGATAAAAGGATAGAAGCCGTAAGAGGGCTGTGTGGAAATTAAAGATTTAAGCTAGACTCGGTCGAAAGCCATCGAGATGTCAAGTGCAGTGGCAAAGCTTTCGCCATAGTCCCGAAAGGAGGATGACCAGGAGTCTGAAAGGAAGGTGAGAAGATCACCAGTGGAACGTCCCTGACGGAATCCATACTGACGATCAGAAAGAAGGTTGTGATAGGAAAGATGCTTTAAAATTTTTCTGTTAAGAATTGACTCGAAAACTTTTGAGACACAGGATGTTAAAGCAATTGGACGATAGTTAGAGGGTTGGGAATGGTCACCCTTCTTTGTGACTGACTGAATGAGAGTAAACTTCCAGCAAGAAGGAAAGGTACAGGTTGATAGACAAAGGCGAAAGAGGTTACCTAGGCAGGGTGTAAGCACAGAAGCACAGTTCTTGAGGACAACAGGAGGGACTTCATCAGGCCCATATGCCTTGTTAGTATTGAGGCCAGTGACGGCAGAAAGTACATCAGCTGAAGAAATTTTAATGTCAACCATGAGGAAGTCTGAGGGGGGAAGTGATGGAGGAACAGCACCGGAATCGTCTAAGGTGGAATTAGAGGAGAAAGTCTGAGTGAAGAGATTAGCTTTATTAGTAGAAGAAATAGCTACAGAGCCATCAGAGTGGAAAAGAGGAGGGAAGGATGATGAAGTAAAGTTGTTAGAAAGGTTTTTGGCAAGGTGCCAGAAGGAGCATGAAGAATTCTAGTTGGAGAATTGAGAGCATTTAGTACGGTTGAAATTATTTTTAGCAGAGCGATGGACAGACTTAGCACGATTCCTGGCAGAAACATAAAAAAGGTCATTCAGGGGTGGGTTGGCTCTGGTACCTTATATAGGCCCTCTCCTTGTTGCAGACAGCATTAGACCAAGTGTGATTAAAGCAAGGCTTTCACGCATTAGTCAAAGGATATGAGAAAGGAATATATGCTTCCATGCCCGAGAGAATAACCTCCGTAATGTGCAAAGCTTACTCAGATGGTTCCCGGCCATGGAAGCAATAATCATTCCAAGGAAAATCAAAGAAGTACTGCCTGACGAATTTGAGTGCAAAGTGGAGGGAATGTAAGAAAATGTTCTGGAAGGAGGTAAAGAGAGCTAGACAGGGTGCCAACGAAGTCAGTGGGGGTGTGAAAGATAAAAATGGTAGATTACTAGTGGAGAAGGGAGAAAAAGTAAACAGATGGAGAGAACACTTTAATGAACTGTTGAACATAGAGAATGAAAGTAATGCAAGTATAAGTGGCTGGGGAATGGCAGGGAGAGATAGTAATAGAATGGATGTGGAAGGTGTGCAGATTGGCTTGGGAGGAGGGTAGAGTCCCGGAGGATTGGAAGTCAGGTATAATTATTCCTCTGTACAAAGGAAAAGGGGAAAAAGCAGTGTGTGGTAATCATAGGGGCATTTGCCTTCTCAGTGTAATAGGAAAAAAATATGGTAGGATACTTATTGACAGAGTTAGAGAAATTACTGAGGAATTAGTTGGAGAAGAACAAGGAGGTTTTAGGAAGGGAAGAGGTTGTGTAGACCAGATATTCATTCTTAGATCCCTAGTGGAAAAGTTTCTAGAGAAGGGCAAGAAGTTGTATGCAGCCTTCATGGATCTGGAGAAAGCATATGACAGGGTGGATAGACAAGGTTTGTGGAAGGTATTAAGAATATATGGAGTGGATGGGAAGTTGTTGAAGGCAGTGAAGAGTATGTATGAGGGTGCTAAGGCTGCAGTGCGTGTGGATGGCAGACTGAGTGAATCTTTCCATTTGAAGGTTGGATTGAAACAATGATGTGTCAAGTCTCCATGTTTGTTCAGTCTGTATATGGATGGGATTATAAAAGAGATACAAGGTCGGGCAGTGGATGTTGGAGTGGCCCTAGTGAGAGAGGGCAGTGTGTGGAAACTCCCTGTACTGTTGTTTGCAGATGATACTGTGTTGTTGAGTGAAGACAAAGGGGAGCTGCAAGGCTTGGTAGATGAGTTTGGGAGAGTGTGTAAGAAACGGAATCTAAAGGTGATTGTGGGGAAAAGTAAAGTGATGGTCTTCGAGAGAAGTGAAGCCAGTGAGTGTGCAGTGAGATTGGATGGGAAGGATATGGAGAATGTGAGTGAATTTAAGTACTTGGGCAGTGTGATGAGTAAGGATGGTAGTCTGGGGGTGAAGTGCTCGAAAGGGTACAGCAGGGAAGGAAGGTTGCTGGTTCGTTGAAAGCAGTGATAAGAAACAGGGAGGTGAGCATGGAAGTGAAAAAGTTGTTACATGACAGTATTGTGATACCAACTCTGACATATGGAAGTGATGCTTGGACCCTGTTGGAAGGACAGAAGTCAAGAGTGAGAGCAGTGGAAATGAGTTATTTGAGAGGAGAATGTGGAGTCACATGGAGAGACAGACTAACAAATGAGGAAGTGAAGGAGCGTTGTGGTGTGGTTGAGGACGTGATGGGAAGCGTTAGGAGAAACATGTTAAGGTGGTTTGGTCATGTGGAGAGGATGGAGAGTGAAAGATTGACGAGGAGAGTGTATGTGAGTCAGGTGGAGGGGGCGAGAGGGAGGGGGAGGCCAAGGATGAGATGGAGGGATGGAGTGGAGAGGTATATGAGAGAGGGGTGTGTGAGTTGGGAGCGTGGTATTGAAATGGCAGGGGACAGAGTGACATGGAGGCGATTTGTTTGTGGCCACTCCGTTCGGGATTGAGGCGTCTGGCAGTTGTTAGATAGATAGACTGCCTGAGGGCCTCCCAATCCGCAGCTCCAAAGTGCCACAGACGACGTTTCTTTGGAGGGTCCACAGGCCGTACCAGAGCAATAGGACAGGTTAAGGTTATGATCGGAGGAGCCCAATGGAGAGCAAAGATTAACAGTATAAGCAGAAGAATTAGTTGTCAGGAAGAGGTCAAGTATGTTGGAACTCCCTCCAAGGTGGTCAGGGATACGGGTAGGGTGCTGTACAATCTGCTCTAGTTCATTAAGGGTAGAAAAGATGTAGACTTGTTCACCAGGTGGATCAGTGAAAGGAGAGGAGAGCCAAAGGTGGTGGTGAACATTGAAATCTCCCAGAATGGAGATTTCAGAGAAAGGAGAAATGGATAGAATGTGTTCCACTGTATAAGTAAGATAGTCAAAGAATTTTTGATAGTCAGTAGAATTATTAGATAAGTAAACAGCGCAGATATATTTAGTTGGAGAATGACAGGAAAGCTGAAGCCAGAGAGTAGAGAATTCAGAAGAATCAAGTTCAGGAACACGAGATCAAGATAGATCATTGCTTACGTATACACAACAGCCACCTTTGGCTTTGAAATGAGAATAGAGAAAGTAGGAGGATACAGAAAAGGGTTTGGTGTCAGTTGTCTCAGACAGCTGAATCTCAGTAAGGAAGAGAAGGTGATGTTTAGAGGAGGAGAGGTGATGTTCAACAGAATGGAAGTTAGAGGAAAGGCCACGAATGTTGCAGAATTGAAGAAGAAGTGAGTCAGACAGTGGCTCCAGGCATCTCTCTGAGTCGTCACTTGGAGAGGGACAGATGGGGGCATTTATGGTCTCCCCCCCCCCCTCCCTCCCGGGACTCTGAGGCCTGGTTTGATGTAGCCATTTTTCATTTTTTCATTTTGAAAAGGAAGTGTAGCGTGTACTGTGCATGTAGTCTGATGTTGACAGTTAGAGAATCTGGTATTGGAGAGCATGCTGGCCTACTCTCTGTGTTACTGAAACACTGAAAAAGTTCAGCAAAAGGGGATTGTTGGGAACTATTCCTGAGGGCTGATGAAATGGGAGCTCCAGCTGTCCCTGTCATCAGCTTTCCATCCACCTTAGGAGTACTGCCCTGCTTGATTGGTGCTACAGCTCCAGCTCTCTCTGTCATCAGTTTTCCATCCACCTTGGGAGTACTGCCCTGCTCGACTGGTGCTACAGCTCCAGCTCTCCTTGTTATCAGCTTTCCATCCACCCTGGGAGTACTGCCCTGCTCGACTGGTGCTACAGTCTACTCCACCAAATTATAATGTCCATGAACACTAATGGATGTATGCAGATGCAAAATATTTTATGATTAGATTGTTTATGTAGGTAGTATATTGTACTTGTATTGCAAAACCATAAAAATAAGTTGGAGTCATTTTCCCACGTAAAACAAGTTTAGTGCATATTAGATACATGCAAATTGAGGCTTTATGGTACTTTGATACATTGTTACGAATGTTTGTTACTGCCTGCTTAGTGTATGGGTGTAAAACACTGGTATGACATAAATGCAGTTGTAGAGTAAGACCAGTGGAACTGTGCTATAAGTGAAATGCGAATATCAGAATGAGATTTCTGAAAGATTTGAATTAAATCTGCTGATAATTGGGTAAATATACATAGAAATGAGTGGATTTACATGATATGTACATATGCAGAGAAAGGATGTACAGTACATAATTTGATGAAAAGTGATTTAAGTGATGAGTAATTTTTAACAGTTAAGGAAGTGATCTAGGCCAGGAAGGAAGTGGGTAATTATGGTAGACTGGCTGTGTAAGAAAGTTTAGTATGTAAATTCATGAGGTCATGTTACTGAAAGGAAACTGAGTTGCTTGGATGAATAATGTACAGAAGACTGCCTGGCCAGAGTTTGGCACCCCCCTACCCTTTTTTGAAAGTCAACAGAATGGCTGCCTGTGCTGCGTTCATCTCTAAAGAAAATTAAAAATGAAATTTATACTTATGATATACCAGGATTCTGGAGGCTTGACTAGTGTGTCAATAAGAGTCTTGTCCATTTGACAGGCATGCTGTTGATAGCAATTGGGACAGAATATCTCAGTGGTAGCACGTGTGCTTCACAACCATAGGGCTAACAGTTTGTGCCTGCACCAGGGTAGCGTATTTCTGGTAAGAGATGTAATGGTCTCTCCCGGTATCTATTCTTGCCCTGCAGAGCAGTTTGGTCCATTGGTCCTAGCTCGGAGGATTCACCACTTGACAGTGATCCTTCACACTATCCATTGGTAGAAAAAAATGTCAGAATGGTGATGATGATCTATCTATCTATCTATTGCCAGATGCCTCAATCCCTCACGGGGTGGCCACAAACAAATCGCCTCCATGCTGCTCTGTCCCCCACCATTTCACTACCCCGCTCCCAACTCACACCCCCCTCTCTCATGTACCTCTCCACTCCATCCCTCCATCTCATCCTCGGCTTCCCCCTCTCTTGCCCCCTCCACCTCACTCACATACACTCTCCTCGTCAGTCTTTCACTCTCCATCCTCTCCACATGACCAAACCACCTTAACGTGTTTCTCCTAACGCTTCCTATCACGTCCACAACCACACCACAACGCTCTTTCACTTCCTCATTTGTTAGTCTGTCTCTCCATGTGACTCCACATTCTCCTCTCATATAACTCATTTCCACTGATCTCACTCTTGATTTCTGTCCTTCCATCAGGGTCCAAGCTTCACTTCCATATGTTAGAGTTGGTATCACAATACTGGACTGTCATGTAACAACTTTTTCACTTCCATGCTCACCTCCCTGTTTCTTATCACTGCTTTCAACGAACCAGCAACCTTCCTTCCCTGCTGCACCCTTTCAAGCACTTCACCCTCCAGACTTCCATCCTTTCTCATCACACTACCCAAGTATTTAAATCCACTCACATTCTCCATATCCTCCTCATCCAGTCTCACTGTACATTCACTGGCTTCACTTCTCTCGAAGACCATCACTTTACTCTTCCCTACATTCACCTTTAGATTCCGTTTCTTACACACACTCCCAAACTCATCTACCAAGCCTTGCAGCTCTCCTTCATCTTCGCTCAGCAACACAGTATCATCTGCAAACAACAGTACAGGGAGTTTCCAAACACTACCCTCTCTCACTGGGGCCGCTCCAACATCCACTGCCTGACCTTGTATCTCTTTTATAACCCCTTTCCATGTACAGATTCAACAACCATGGAGACATGATACATCCTTTTTTCAATCCAACCTTCAAATGGAAAGATTCACTCAGTTTGCCATCCACACGCACTGCAGCCTTAGCACCCTCATACATACTCATTACTGCCTTCAACAACTTCCTATCCACTCCATATATTCTTAATACTTTCCACAGTCCTTGTCTATCCACCGTGTCGTATGCTTTCTCCAGATCCATGAAGGCTGCATACAGCTTCTTTCCCTTCTCTTGAAACTTTTCCACTCTTTTTTTTTTTTTTTTTTTTTTT
>JAGKTI010000167.1:62291-96917 GCA_018397915.1 Birgus latro
TGCTGCACACTTCTGACAGACACATCTGCCAGCAACTGTGGGTTCTTTTCTTTTAAATCCCGTGCTGTTAGCCTTGGATCCTTGCTAACTTGCCTTGAGATCAGCTGACGGGTCCTGAAGGTTGTCTTACGAGGTCTCCCAGGCTTGGGAAGTGGAGTGGGAGGAATGGCCTCCCCACTGTCCTTGAACCGCTTCACCAGTCTCTGCACTGTCCTCAGTCTAACACCATCTGATTTGCAATAAATGGGAGTTTGTGGCCATCTTTGTATAAAGTAATCACTTCCACACGTTTTTCCTTGCTTGTGGTTACTTTAGGCATGATGAGAATGTGGTAGGTAACCAAATAACTGTGTTATTTGAGTCAAAACATGCCCTCGTGGTGCATCACACACAGAGACAATCCTCCTCGTGTGGCTGCCCTAACATTACTGAGCCTGCTCCTGTGGTGCCAAACCTATCAAGCAGGGTTGCCAGCTCCCGTTGAAAAAGCGTCAGCTCATTTCGCATCACAGGGGAGGGTAGTATTGACCCTACTTCACTTAACGCGAAGAAGAATGATGTCGGCAAAAAAACGTCAATACTTTCCTCGCCTACTGTATGTACTCTTGCATCCATTACACATCTTCTCATCCTTTCATTCACACACACAGTCAGTCATTGCCTTCCATTCATTCACTCCACCGTCCACCCTTCTCACCACTCACTATGTATACTTATGGATCATTTTGTGCCTGAAGAGGGTATTAGCTAACACCAACCCCCTCCCGGCACAAATGTCCACTAAAGTACTGCCATTCTCATCCATCTCAGCAGGCACACCCCACTCACCAACCACTCCATCCACCTTCTCATTCCCTACTTTTCCATTCATATATCCAATCAGAAACACTCTCTCATTCCTTTCAAACTTTTCCAAGCAGGCTTCCACATTTGTCCAGAACTCTTCTCTTACTCTGCTTACACGATCTTGCGTTGGCGCATACCCGCACACAGTTGCCCACATTTGTAATCCAACTTTCACTCTTACCCACACAATCCTTGACCCAACTGATCCATACTCTCTTACATTCTCCTTTCATCTGTTGCTCACAGCAATACACACTCCTTCTTTCGCCCTCTCATTCTCACCTACTCCTGCGCATATACCCCATCCATACTCCCATTCTTTCACACTCTCACCTCGGCATTTTGTTTCAGTTATTCCACATATATCCACTTTCGCACTCTCAAGCACCTGTACAAGCTTTCTCTCTTTCACCTCATCATTCATACCCCTTACATTCCATGTTGCAATCTTTACCACGTCCTTTGTCCGGTCCTTTTTCGTCAACTTTTGGTCAGTCCTGTTCCGAGGCTTCTTGTTTGTATTTTTAGTTAGTTGTTTTACGGGATGGGGCACTAACCCACCACCAACCCCTTTAGTCGCCTCTTACGAGAAACAGGGATACTCGGGGAGAATTCTTGAAAACCCCTCTACCCCCAGGGGTGATAAAAAACTTAATATCTGGCATCTTCAGCTTTGCGTAAATTGAATCATATCATCCTCCATTAACAAATAGGAACTGATATTTTTATCACTGGAATTTAAATGTAGGATATGGATGTTCCTGAACAATTCGAGAAGTAATCTCTCTATTATCCGACGTAATAGAGCCAAAGGCATGACCGGACAGTGGTCTTGTCTGGATAGTGGCCCTGAAGCTCCCGCACCGGTCATTTATGACCCTAACCTAACCAAAATCAGAAAATCATCTACCTGCCTCCCTACTGGACATGCATAGCACTTATTTAAGTCCCCTTTCACATAAATAATGCACACAAAGCATGAATTAATTGAATTTTAACCAAAAAATGATGATTTTGAGGTGAGTAAGGCATAGGTGTCACAACTTGCCATCATAGTGTAAGTAAGTATCGGACATGGAAATCACTATAAAAATCACCCGTTCTCACTTCCTATGCACTAAAATCTTGAACACAAAGCATGAATTCATTTTATTTTAACCCCAAAATGATGAATCGAGTTAAGTAAGGCATAGGTGTTCACTGAGTTGACAACTTAATGTAAGTAAGTATCGGACGTGGCAGCCACTATAAAAATCATTTTGTCTCACATCTTATGCACTAAAATATTGGATACAAAGCATCTATCTATCTACTGCCAGACGCCTCAATCCCGCACTGGGTGGCCACGAACAAATCGCCTCCATGTCGCTCTGTCCCCCGCCATTTGACTACCCCGCTCCCAACTCACACCCTCTCTCATATACCTCTCCACTCCATCCCTCCATATCATCCTCGGCCTGCCCCTCCCTCTCGCCCCCTCCACCTCACTCACATACACTCTCCTTGTCAGTCTTTCACTCTCCATCCTCTCCACATGCCCAAACCACCTTAACGTGTTTCTCCTAATGCTTCCTATCACGTCCACAACCACACCGCTTCCTATCATGTCCACAACCACACCACAACGCTCCTTCACTTCCTCATTTGTTAGTCTGTTTCTCCATGTGACTCCACATGCTCCTCTCAAATAACTCATTTCCACTGCTCTCAAAGCATCAAATACAGTAAATGATGTAAATTGTTACCAGAAAAATGGTCAATAAGAGTTAGGTATGGCAAAAGTGTTCACCAGAATATAGCATGCTGAAAGTAACTACCGGGCGTGAAATTCACTGGCATTCACCTTTTTCACAGCTTGTGCACTAAAATAATGAACACAAAGCATGAATTCATTTAATTTTAACCCCAAAAGGATGAATTTGAGGTAAGTTAGGCACAGCTGTTCACTGAGTTAGCAGCTTAGTTTAGGTACCAGACATGAAAATCAAAGGCATTCACCTTTTTCACAGCTGGTGCACTGAAATAATGAACACAGGGCATGAATTAATTTAAATTTAACCCAAAAAGGATGAATTTGAGGTAAGTTAGGCACAGCTGTTCACTGAGTTGGCAGCTTAGTTTAGGTACCGGACATGAAAATCAATGGCATTCACCTTTTTCACAGCTGGTGCACTTCAGTACTAGTGGTAACCATGCATGAAAAAATAAATTGAAAGCAGGAAATTATGATTTACATTTATGGGAATTTTTTTACCACTTTACGGCATGCTGAAAACATGTTAGACATGAAAATCATTATGGAAATCATCTTTCACACAGTCTGTGCATGAGATTAATGATATGGGAAGAACAAAACAAGGAATTTTGATGAAGTTAGGGTACTTACGAGAATGATGCCGCCGTCCTGATGTATAACCCGCTCCGTCCTCCCAGACTCTGACAGTATGAAGGTGCACCTGAGGTACCTGCAGGAATTCATAGAATCCTTGGCACTTCCACTTCACTTTACACTCACCAGCACTTCCCACAACGTTTCCTTTCCCATAATAACAAAATCAAGCATCACATCACTTCAGCGCACTGTATATCACTTCACATAACTGTAAATTCCCGTGTGGTCTAGTGACTAGTGACGAGTCCTGGAGAATTTGGTCGCTGTCAGAGTCCGAGATTAGCTGACGGAGGTGGCCTAGGGGCTCCTTGGTGGGACATGGTGATTCGCTATCCACTGCAGAGGACTCTGAAGGCAGCTGCTAACTCACATCCAGTGGTGACTCCGCCGTGCCTGATGTGCTGGGCTGTGGCTTGAAGCTAGAAGGGCAGTCTTGGTGAGGCAATGGTGTGGAGCAAGGGTTGAGCACGGCAGGGTTGATAGGCCTGAAAAAACTGTCAATGGTTGATTGACGCAAGCAACGATGATTCTGACAATTAATGATGCGCTTTTTGAAAGCTTGCACTTCCTCCACAAGTCCCAAGGGCCCCATCTCCCTGTCACAGTCCGGGTGTTCTAGGTAGTCAAGGACGAACTTCACATGTTCCCGGAGTGCACTCAGCTTGGGGATGGCTGGAGTAGTGACGAGCCGTGAGGAGTCCGCATCATAGTCGCAGTCCTCGTTGAAATCTTCCTGCTGGGTACTTGTACCGGCAACAGAAGAGGCGATCTCGATATTAGACATGATCTGATACCCTGGATTGCCCTCGTCGTCATCCAACCACTCACGCACTTCGTCGACATCCACATTGTCTCCACCCGTACGAAGCCTTGCTTGGAAGTCATCCACCTCAAAACCTAGGAAGTCGTCACTTCCATGAAGCAGACGAGACCATCCATTTTCTAGAGTCTTGACAGAGACTTCCTTCCATCCACTGGCCCAGTTGTAGATAGCAGACTTGAGGTTGTAGCGGCAAAGGTTTTCGACAGTTTGATGTCCTCGCATGTCTCGTCCTGCCCTGCGATCGTCCTCGCCCTCGTAGACAACCATCACCTCTTCCAAAAACCTCCGTTGGTAGAGCCTCTTCGCTGCCACAATCACTCCCTGGTCCATTGGTTGGATGAGAGCAGTCGTATTAGGTGGCAAAAACAGACACCTAGTGCGGCCATTTTCAGCCACCAACTCCTTCTCAGACGGATGCGCAGGTGCATTGTCTAGAATCAGGAGGGCCTTTACCTGGTTGCGTGGGATTTTCAGTGTCTCCATCTGATAATGTATTACTTCCTTGACAAAGTGTTGGTGAAACCAATCTCTAAAGATCTTGGTTGTGAACCAAGCCTTCAGAGAATGATACCACACGACAGGAAGGACATCCATTAACCTACGAAGGCACCGAGGCTGCTTTGCACGTCCAACAATAACGGGCTTGAGCTGGTGCATGCCATTAGCATTGGCACAGCACAAAGCAGACACCCGTTGCTTGGAGAGCTTGCGGCCAGGTATACGCTTCTCCGTCTCCTCAGCGAGAGTGTTTGTGGGCACTGAACGATAGAATAGGCCAGTTTCATCAGCGTTGTAGACTTGGCCGAGAGCGAGGCCCTCCCTGTCAATCAAGCCATTCACATTCTGCCGAAACTCTTCTATTCCCTTATTGTTGGCGTCCACAGCTTCACCACGGGCCTTACGATTGGTAAGTCCGTGCCTTAACTTGAACGTGAAGAGCCAACCTTCAGATGCCTTGACGTCTAGGGTGTCGTGAAGCCTTGCGAACTTCTCGGCAGCAGCTTTCAGCTCTGTTCCACTTACCAACACACCAGCAGCACATTGTTGTCGATACCAGATGAGCGTGGAACGGTGGATGTCAGCATACTTAGGAGTAAACATCATCATCCTCTCCACGTTTCGTCTAGTTTTCGAAGTGAAATCAGCCGTGTACTGGTGTAGTTTGTCTCGTGACCTCTTGATATCAAACAAAGTAGAGCGGGGGAGGTTGAACTCACGTAGGATCCGTGATGTCGGCCACCCGGCGTCCACCTTCTCCAATATCTCCCGCTTCTTCTCCAGAGTCAAAACCACTTTCTTCCTCTTCTCAAGCAGCCAGGCCATCATCACACATGATGAAGAAGGTGCAGAGCAGCAGCAAGCCCTGCAGGAGGTAGGGAATCACCACAAAAACAAGCACTTCAGGATCCATGGCGAGGGCATCTTCTCGAACTGACAGCTGAGCGGGAATGAGACCAGAGAGAGGCGGGAGGCGCGAAAACACAGCTGGTTGGCACACGCGGGAAATTCAAATTGACGCGGTAAAAAAAAATCGGATTTTTTCCAAATTTTTGGGTCATTTTGGGGTTCGGTTATCAGCCTACGATGTCCGGACAGTGAGGTAACCGGATAGTGCTTGTCCGGATAGTAGAGAGATTACTGTATATCTGGACCTTTGTGTTGTAATTTAAAGTGAAAATGTGTCTTGATTATTTTAGCAACCTTTTGGGACCCTCTTTGTTTTTTTTACTGCAAGACCAGTGAATGAAAACATTGCTACCTTATTTTTTGGTTGGGATAACTGTTATAAACCCTCCCTGTTCAAGCCATTAATCCTACAACATTCATTCTCACAGGGTATACTTTCACAGCTTTCCTTACACTGCACAATTCTGTCTCATCCCATCCGTTACTGTGTCTCCATTGCCCATTACTTTACCCTCCTGACACTTTCATATTTACGGGATATGTGGAAGTTAACTTTCACTGTACAACAGTCATATTCAACAGGTATGCTTTCCTGCCCAATCCCCATGCCCACCATATTTCTGATCAATTCCATCCATACCTTTGCTCACCACATCCACTTCTTGCCTCCTCTTTTGATGGTTTCGTAATGTGATGGGGGACGTGGAAGTTGTGTGCAAGATATTCACAGATGAAATCTGTGCAGCATGTGAGATGGTGTGTGGGGTGAAGAGAAGACGAAAGGGGGTTCAGGGAACAGCATGGTGGACTAAAGAGGTGAGAAAGGCTGTGGCACAAAAGAAAAAAGCATATAATGAGTGGATGAGGAACAGGGGTGTTGAAGAAGCTGAGAGACGGATGAGAGTTATATGTAGAGAGGAGGAGAGAGGTGAAAAGATTAGTAAGAGAGAGTAAAAAGAGAGTGGATGAGGAATTTCAATGGAATTTGAGTGCAAAGTGGAGAGAATGTAAGAAAATGTTCTGCACAGAGGTAAAGAGAGTTAGACAGGGTGCCAACGATGTTAGTGGGGGTGTGAAAGATAAAAATGGCAGATTACTAGTGGAGAAGGGAGAAAAAGTTAACAGATGGAGAGAACAATTCAATGAATTGTTGAACATAGAGAATGAAAGTAATGCAAGTAGAAGTGGCTGGGGAATTGTGGGGAGAAGGAGGGTTGTGAGAAGAGAGGAAGAAATCAGTAGGATGGAAGTGGTGGAAGCAATAAAGAAAGTTAAAATGGGGAAAGCCCCAGGAATTGATGGAGTGTGTGGTGAAATGCTGAAGCATGTGGAAGGTGTGCAGATTGGCCTAGGAGGAAGGTAAAGTCCCGGAGGATTGGAAGTCAGGTATAATTATTCCCCTGTACAAAGGAAAAGAGGAAAAAGCAGTGTGTGGTAATCATAGGGGCATTTGCCTTCTCAGTGTAATAGGAAAAGTATATGGTAGGATACTTACTGACAGAGTTAGGGAAATAACAGAAGAATTAGTTGGAGAAGAACAGGGAGGTTTTAGGAAGGGAAGAGGTTGTGTAGACCAGATATTCATTCTTAGATCTTTAGTGGAAAAGTTTCTAGAGAAGGGAAAGAAGTTGTTTGCAGCCTTCATGGATTTGGAGAAAGCATATGACAGGGTGGATAGACAAGGATTGTGGAAAGTATTAAGAATATATGGAGTTGATGGGAAGTTGTTGAAGGCAGTGAAGAGTATGTATGAGGGTGCTAAGGCTGCAGTGCATGTAGATGGCAAACTGAGTGAATCTTTCCATTTGAAGGTTGAATTGAAACAAGGATTTGTCATGTCTCCATGGTTGTTGAATCTGTACATGGATGGGGTTATAAAAGAGATACATGGTCGGGCAGTGGATGTTGGAGTGGCCCTAGTGAGTGAGGGCAGTGTTTGGAAACTCCCTGTACTGTTTGCAGATGATACTGTGTTGTTGTGTGAAGATGAAGTGGAGCTGCACTGCTTGGTAGATGAGTTTGGGAGAGTGTGTAAGAAATGGAATCGAAAGGTGAATGTAGGGAAGAGTAGAGTGAAAGTCTTCGAGAGAAATGATGCCAGTGAATGTACAGTGAGATTGGATGAGGAGGATATGGAGAATGTGAGTGGATTTAAATACTTGGGTAGTGTGATGAGTAAGGATGGAAGTCTGGAGGGTGAAGTGCGTGAAGGGGTGCAGCAGGGAAGGAAGGTTGCTGGTGCGTTGAAAGCAGTGATAAGAAACAGGGAAGTGAGCATGGAAGTGAAAAAGTTGTTACATGACAGTATTGTGATACCAACTCTGACATATGGAGGTGAAACTTGGACCCTGTTGGAAGGACAGAAGTCAAAAGTGAGAGCAGTGGAAATGAGTTATTTGAGAGGAGCATGTGGAGTCACATGGAGAGACAGACTAACAAATGAGGAAGTGAAGGAGCATTGTGGTGTGGTTGCGGATGTGATAGGAAGCGTTAGGAGAAACACGTTAAGGTGGTTTGGGCATGTGGAGAGGATGGAGATTGAAAGACTGACGAGGAGAGTATATATGAGTGAGGTGGAGGGGGGTAGAGGGAGGGGGAGGCCGAGGATGAGATGGAGGGATGGAGTGGAGAGGTACATGAGAGAGGGGGGTGTGAGTTGGGAGCGGGGTAGTGAAATGGTGGGGGACAGAGTGACATGGAGGCGATTTGTTTGTGGCCACACTGTGTGGGATTGAGGTGTCTGGCAATAGATATGTAGATAGATAGTAATGTGATGTATGTTGACAGCACATTTCTTTTATATTTCTTTAACCTGACTGTGGTTCACAAGTGTCCATCTTGGTCAGAGAGCATTTATGAAGTGATTGGACTTGACTGTGTAATGATGTGTGCTACCTCTGTATGTCTTATCCAGTGAGAGCAGAGTGCAGAATAGTGTACTCAAAGACTCAATGCTGTAAAAAATTTGTACTTCGAGAAGAGCATTTCTATCAAAGTGGACAGCTGGGCAGATGGTTAAGCATCAGTTGAGATCTGTCTGTGTAAGTGCCTGCTCTGGACTACAGTATCATAGCCTTGGACCTGTACACTGTAAAAGTAGTACATTAATATGGGATTGGCTGTTCTATTATTTTCCATTATACTACTGTATATCAGTTGTCTCCCTTTTACAGTTTGATGGGCAATGTCAGTGCAAGCCTGGTTTTGGAGGACGTCAGTGTAACCAGTGCCAGACTAACTACTTCGGTGATCCTAGAAGAGAGTGCCTACGTAAGGAACTGTTTTGAATTTGCAGTATACTTTATAAATTAAGATAAAATATCTGTACATTGGTTTGGTGGGGGGGAGAATTATTATAATCTCCATGTTCACTCCTGTGTCCCACTGTGGAATTCTCTGACAGGGTTGCTTTGATTGAAGCCCCTCTGGAGAAGTATGTATCTCTCTTGCATTTTTAGGAACTTCTCTTTTTCTTATACTGTATCTGTAATGTGTTAAAATATTATTTCTCTACCTTCCTGCATACAGCAGAATTATAATCTTTCTTTTCCAACTGTACTCTCTTTTTTTTAATGCAAGCTTTCTTTGGTGTTCTGTCAGTGTTTAGAAATAATGTCTTGTATATCTCTCTCCAGTACAAAATTTATAAAAGTGAAAAAGGTATATCTGAGCAAATTGAAGGAGGGAGGAGGGAGGTAGGCCAAGGAGAAGGTGGAGGGACATGGTGGATGAGTGTGTGAGGAAGAGAGATATGGAAGTCGGTGAAGCTAGGTGACTGACAAGAGATCGAGCTGGCTGGATGAATGTTGTAAGAAGTGCATGATCAGGGATTTGGTATCCCATTTTATGGTGACAGCGTCCAGATTGACTCAGTCAGATATATTCATCTGAAGGTACAGAATGTGGTGAAAGTTTTTGGTGTATCAGATAAAGCCAGGATTCCACGGGCTTGAATGATGAGTGAATGGAAGCTTGGCCCATTGGATTGGGCAAACTTGGGCTGTCTGGACGTTGCTGTTCCTCACCCTGCCCTGCCCTAGGGTGGGAAAGGAGGTTTGGATGATGGTGATGATGATGATGATATAAAAGTGTAATTCAGTACCATACAGTACTGCAGCAGTCATTGTACAGGCATCATAGACTGAAATTAGGCTAAATATTTTATCACCATCTTGACAAAATCCCATATTTACATGCGGTGCAGAGACCCAAATTATAGGCCATCCATGTTGACAAGAATCAGTGAGAAAAGGCAGCAAAGGTCCTGTATGAGGAAAGGTATGAGGCTGCATGCAGTATAGTTCCCTGACTTAGGTCAAGCCAATTATGTACAGTACTTCCAGATTTACTTTATCTCTCGATTACATTGTGTGTGTGTGTGTACCTAATTGTATATACCTATTTGTGATATACAGGAAGTGAGCTATGCTCGTGGGGTCCAGTCTCCTTTTCTCAGTAAGTCAAATTTTGCTTTGAACTCAGAATCTCTTTGTCCAGGCTGTTCCACAAGTCTGTGCATCTGTATGGAAAACAATATTTCTTGATATCCTTCAAGCAACTTGGTTTTTTCAGTTTCATTCTGTGTCCTGTTGTTACTCTCCCATCCCATACAAACAGATCTTCTGTGTCAATTTTTTTTACTCCCATCATGGCCCTGAACACAGCAATCATGTCGCCCCTCTCTCTCCTTTCTTCTAAGGTAAGCAGAGCTAACTTTTCCAGCCTTTTCCTGTATGACAGATCTTCCAGGCTAGGGACCATCTTGGTTGCTGTTCTTTGTATTCTCTCGATCTTGTTTATTTTCCATTTAATGAAATGTTACTCTTACATTAGTCACGAGATAATACGTCTCTCTAACTATCTTGTTAATGTGTTTTTCAGGTGAAAAATTATCCTGAAACAGCACTCCCAAGTCCTTCTCTTCCCTCCTCTCGCCTTTATGATTGGTTCACTGATGGTCTCTGATTGGTGGTAGGTGAGGGCTTTCACCATCCACTCAGTCTATGTAGTGCCGCTTGGGTGTCTGCCCTTTCCTCTCTTCCTTCTTTCCTCTTCTGTCTTTCTTTCCTTCATTCTTTCCTCCTCCTGCCTGCAGATGGCTTTACACTCCCTCTTCTGTGTTTCTTTCCTCCATTTTTTCCTCTTCCTTCTACCTGTGAGAGTGACAAGCCAAATGGTTTCCTGTACACCAGGAAAGCATTTACTACACTAGGTGGTTACTGTGTAACCAAATTATGGCGTCTGATGGTTTAGTGGGTAATTACGGTGCTCTAATCGGATTGAGCTGGTGAAGGTTTATATCTAAGGGGTGGTTGGGGTTTATTACTCATATAATGCCAGTCAGGGATGAGTGAGGCTGGTCACTTTCATATTAAATGTCAGGACCAACTTGCCTAGCCCTGTGCTCCTATGCTCCTCATGGGGCAACACTGGATTAGATGATGATGATGATATCTCTTGGTAGTTTTGCCCACTTCCAATCAATCAATCAATCAATCAATCATTTCCTGTGGCACCCCACGGGATGCATAGGTCCTTGATGAACTCTCTCCACCAATATTTGCTCTTGCCATTCCCTTCAGGTCCCACCAACACTTCTCTCCTGCTTTTCTTTTCATTGTCCTCAGCCAAGTTTCCCTTGGCCTACCTCTGCCTCTTCTACCTCTAGCAGTCCACTTTGGTACATCCTGTATTAACCTGCCTTCTTTTCTATATATGTGCCCCGGGCATTTCCAGCGAGACAGTCTCACATGTTCATCAACTGGTTCCACTCTCGTAATATCCCTTACTCTTTCATTTGTAACTCTGTCTTGCCACTTTTCCCGAAGAATCCTTATCAGTATTTTATTCTCAAATCCTAATACTTTCTGATCTACTGCAGTTGTACTGTACCGTGACTCATGCCCATAAATTAAAATTGGTCTAACCATGGTAAATTTTTACTTTAGTATGTATCGAAAGCATATTATTATTCCAAACAGATTTCAACATTCTAACAACTCGCCAAGCCTGTCTAATCCTCTCCTCAATATCATTTTTTAATGATCCATTAGATGATACAGTCATTACCAGATATTTATATTTTCTACATTCTTCACCACATTATTCCTAATTGCACGATCAGTTTGGTTCTCCACATTCATATTAATAATTTCAGTCTTTCCACGATTTATTACCATTCCCACTTTTTCTCCTTCCTCCACCAAACATTCAAGCACTCTCTGCATCTTGTAAATACTTCCGCAAATCAGTACAATATCATCAGCATAGTCAAAATCCATCAGCCTCTTATTTTCTTTCCAATATTTTACATTTTTTGCATTGAATTTCATTTACCACATCCGGCTTCACTCATGAATCCTCTGTCCAGGTCCACCTGCAGCATTTTACAGTCTTCTTCAACTTCTACTTTCATCATGATCTTTGCATCTTCAGCAGGCAGACTTGCATAACTGTTTATTCCTTCTACTATATCGTTTATGTAAATCAGAAACATCACGGGTGCTAACACCGAGCCTTATGGGACTCCACTTGTTACTTCCCTCCATCCGGACATCCTGTCCTTTATTACTGTCCTCATTGTCTGTCTCTCAAGAAGGCTCTCATCCACTCCAAGGGGTTCCCCTTCAGTCCTTCTATATGTTCCAATTTCTACATTAATAACTTGTGGGGTACCTTGTCAAAGGCTTTCTTCAGATCTAAATACACACAATCCACCCTACTATCTCATGTGGCATGTCAATTGCCCTTGAGTTGAAGCTTAACAAGTTGGAAACACACGACCTTCCACTTCTGCATCCAAGCAGACTTTGTGTCAAAATGTCCATCTCCTCCAGATATTTTATCCATTTGTCTTTCAGGATTCTTTTGCACAATTTTGCAGTGAAGCTAGTCAGGGACACTGGTCTAATATGTAGGTGTTTTTCCTTGTTCCCTCCCTTATAAATTGTTACCACATTGGCCCTCTTCCATTCTTGAGGCACTTTTCCTTCTTCCAGAGAACACACAGTTAAACCACAAAGCTTTTCCACCAGTTGTTCTCAGCATTGCTTTAGTATACAACTACAGATCCTGTCTGGTCCTGAGGCCATCCTGCCATCCTCACATCTTGAGTTTCCAGTAATTTTTACATCTCTCGCACTTCAACTTCTGAGTCTTTTAACACTACATTTCTATTCACTCCCTCCTTCACAGAATTACATTCTCTAGTGAAGACTGATTGGAAGCATTCATTCATTATTTCATCTTGCATAACCACATCTTTATAGACATTTCCTTCTACTATCAGCTTGTTTATTCCTTCCTTTTGTTTCAATTTCCCATTAACAAACCTGTAAAATAGGTTCTTCCTTACATAAGTCAGCTTTACCTTTTTTAAAGTTTCTTTCTTCCTCTCTATGTATTCTAATGAACCTCTCCACTCCATCCCTCCATCTCATCCTCGACCTCCCCCTCCCTCTCGCCCTCTCCACCTCACTCATATACACTCTCCTCGTCAGTCTTTCACTCTCCATCCTCTCCACATGCCCAAACCACCTTAACGTGTTTCTCCTAACGCTTCCTATCACATCCGCAACCACACCACAATGCTCCTTCACTTCCTCATTTGTTAGTCTGTCTCTCCATGTGACTCCACATGCTCCTCTCAAATAACTCATTTCCACTGCTCTCACTCTTGACTTCTGTCCTTCCAACAGGGTCCAAGCTTCACTTCCATATGTTAGAGTTGGTATCACAATACTGTCATGTAACAACTTTTTCACTTCCATGCTCACCTCTCTGTTTCTTATCACTACTTTCAATGGACCAGCAACCTTCCTTCCCTGCTGCACCCTTTCACGCACTTCACCCTCCAGACTTCCATCCTTACTCATCACACTACCCAGGTACTTAAATGCACTCACATTCTCCATATCCTCCTCATCCAGTCTCACTGTACATTCACTGGCTTCACTTCTCTCGAAGACCATCACTTTACTCTTCCCTACATTCACCTTTAGATTCCGTTTCATACACACTCTCCCAAACTCATCTACCAAGCCTTGCAGCTCCCCTTCGTCTTCACTCAACAACACAGTATCATCTGCAAACAACAGTACAGGGAGTTTCCAAACACTGCCCTCTTTCACTAGGGCCACTCCAGCATCCACTGCCCAACCTTGTATCTCTTTTATAACCCCATCCATGTACTGCCTGAACAACCATGGAGACATGACTCATCCTTGTTTCAATCTTTCAATCCAACCTTCAAATGGAAAGATTCACTCAGTTTGCCATCCACACGCACTGCAGCCTTAGCACCCTCATACATACCCTTCACTGCCTTCAACAACTTCCCATCCACTCCATATATTCTTAATACTTTCCACAATCCTTGTCTATCCACCCTGTCATATGCTTTCTCCAGATCCATGAAGGCTGCAAACAACTTCTTTCCCTTCTCTAGAAACTTTTCCACTAAAGATCTAAGAATGAATATCTGGTCTGCACAATCTCTTCCCCTCCTAAAACCTCCCTGTTTTTCTCTAACTAATTCCTCTGTTATTTCCCTAACTCTGTCAGTAAGTATCCCACCATATACTTTTCCTATTACACTGAGAAGGCAAATGCCCCTATGATTACCACACACTGCTTTTTCCCCCTTTTCCTTTGTACAGAGGAATAATTATACCTGTCTTCCAATCCTCCGGGACTCTACCCTCTTCCCACGCCAATCTGCACACCTTCCACATCCATTCTATTACTATCTCTCCCCCATGCTTCAGCATTTCACCACACACTCCATCAATTCCTGGGGCTTTCCCCATTTTAACTTTCTTCATTGCTTCCACCACTTCCATCCTACTGATTTCTTCCTCTCTTCTCACAGCTCTCCTTCTCCCCGCCATTCACCAGCCACTTATACCTGCATTACTTTCATTCTCTATGTTCAACAATTCATTAAATTGTTCTCTCCATCTGTTTACTTTTTCTCCCTTCTCCACTAGTAATCTACCATTTTTATCTTTCACACCCCCAATGACTTCGTTGGCACCCTGTCTAGCTCTCTTTACTTCCTTCTCGTATGTTCATTTCTAGTTCTTTCGGAAAGAGATGCGGAAATGTAGAATTGACATTGGAAAGAAATGTGATATTGCGAAGGGGGATGAAGTAAGAACCAGATGGAAAGAATATTTTGAAATACTGATGAATGGGAATAGAGAGAACAGAGCAGCTGTAAACATGATTGGTTTTGGGGGTGTGCAGAGAAGGAATGGAGTGTCAGGAAACGTGACACTTGCCCAGGAGAAGAACGCTGTGAAGCGGCTGAAAAATGGGAAAGCAGCTGGGGTTGATGAGGTGTATGCAGAGATAATTAAGTGTAGTGAGGATAGCAGAATGAAGTGCTTGTTGGAAACATGTAAGAAGGCATGGATGAGTAAAACTTTGCCAGCAGAGTAGAAAAAGGCTGTGATTGTTCCCCTGTACAATAATAAAGGTGAGCGAAGTGAGTGCAAGAATTATCGTGCTGTAAGTTTATTGAGTGTTGTAGGGAAGGTATATGGAATAATTATTATAGAGAAAGAAAGAGAGATATCAGAAGTCCTAATGAGTGATGAACAGGGTGGCATTAGAAGTGGCAGAGGATGTGTGGATCAAATATCTGCAGTGAACCAGATAGTGGAGAAAGCTTGTGAGAAGGACTGTAAGGTGTTTATGGCATTTATGGATCTGGAAAAAGCATACGACAAAGTAGACAGAAAAGGATTGTGGAAGGCTTTGTGCATGTATGGTGTAGATGGTACTGTTAGTTGCTGTCAAGAGTTTTTATGATGGTAATGAGGCATATGTAAGGGTAAATGGGCATCTACGTGATTGGTTCATGATCATTGTGGGTATGGACAATGTTGTGTGTTTTCCCCATGGTTGGTAATTATATGTATGGATGAGGTGATGAGAAAAGTAAAAACACGAGTAATGGAGAGAGGGGTGGCATTGGTAATGAATGGTGATGGACGAAATATGTCAAATTTGTCGTATGAAGATGATTCAGTGCTACTTGCAGATACCGTACAAGAATTTGGTAGAGTAGTGCAGAGTTTTGCCGATGTCTTTGAGCATTATGGCTTGAAAGTAACTGTAGAAAAGAGTAAAGTGATGGTAATCGAGAGAGAAGGGACTCCCAGTGTGATGTTACAGTGAATGGAGAGAGACTGGAAATGGTGAGAGAGTTCAAATACTGTACCTTGGTATAATGATAGAGAAGAGGAAAATGTGCAAATGAAGTGGAAAGT
The DNA here is from genome assembly GCA_018397915.1 of Birgus latro. Lineage (NCBI taxonomy): Eukaryota > Metazoa > Arthropoda > Malacostraca > Decapoda > Coenobitidae > Birgus > Birgus latro. The sequence continues at coordinate 78,034 of JAGKTI010000167.1, forward strand.
AGACTGACACCAGGAAGGAATGTAGCTGGTACTATGAAGGCCTTGATAAGAAACAAAGGCTTGAGTGTTGTGGCTGTGTGAGGCTTACTTGAAGGAGTGTTAGTGCCAACTTTAACATATTTATGTGAGATTATGGTATGGCATGAAAATGAAAAGTCGAAAGTGAGAGCATTGGTGATGGGACTGCTGAGAAATGTATGTGGAGTACTGAGAGTATATAGGATACAAAATAATGTGATTCGTGAAAGATGTGGAGTGAGGAAGTCTGTGGACACCAGAATCGAAGTAATTGTACCGAGATGGTATGGTCATGTTGAGAGAATGGATAACAATAGAGGGGTGAAAAAGGTATATCTGAGTGAATTTGAAGGAGGGAGGAGGCGAGGTAGGCCAAGGAGAAGGTGGAGGGATATGGTGGATGAGTGTGTGAGGAAGACAGGCATGGAAGTCAGTGAGGCTAGGGGACTGACAAGATCGAGCTGGTTGGATGAATATTGTGAGAAGTGCATGAGCACCCCATTTTAATGTGAGAGTGTTCAGTGTGACTCTATCAGATATGTTTATGTGAAGCTACAGAATGTGATGAAAGTTTTTGGCGTATCAGATACAGCCAGGATTCCAGGGGCTTCAATGGGTGAATGGAAGCGTGGCCCATTGGAGTGGGCAGACTTGGGCTGTCCAGACGTTGCTACTCCTCACCTTGCCCTAGGGTGGGAAAGGAGGTCTGGTTAATGATGATGATGATGATGATATACCTTAAGGAGCAATTACTCACCAACACCACCATCCTCATCTTAACTCCAGCTTGTTAACCTGTTCCATGCTGGAGCCTTGGTTGGCTTTTTTGCCCCCAGTGCCAGGGATGTGGGAGGCAATATGATCACTAATACTGGTCATTTTTGACCTTTTTTTTTTCTTTTTTCTTTTTTTTTAATAGACCAGAAAAGTGTGAAAATAAGCCCAGTGATAGTAAAAGTGCTCACATCAGATGTTTTCTGTCTGAAAACAGGTGTTTTTGGCTCAGCAGCGTGACCGAATCTTGGCACGCCAATCCTGTAGACTTCATTGGCCCCCGTGCGCCCAGATATGCTTCAGATGGTTACTTTCAGATACCGTCAGTGGCTGATGTGGGTAGATTGTCCATTTTGGTCTGGAGTGGGTGGATGCATGGAGTACTTGTAGTATGGAAGTGGAAGCGCAAGCTGGTTTATGTAATGCAGCCACAGTTGAAACTATGATGATGGGAAGTTGGGGTTCTGTGCTAATTTCACGGATTTTGACATTCACCTTTTCTTACGCACTATTATTGTATATTGGTATAAGGCACTATAAACACTCGCATAAGGCACTATAAACACTCGCATAAGGCACTATAAACACTCATGCTGCACACAGTCTCTAAACCTGACCCAACCTAGCTTAACTGTACCTAATAATTTATCCTAACCTAACCTCCAGTTGGGAAACTGGGAAACGAAATCCACCATTGAGGATGTTGAGTTTCTTCCATTGTGCTGGAAACAGTCGTAGATGTGGCTTAAGGAACATGCTGAAAATAACAGGGAAGAAATTTTTCTGCAGGAAAAAGTAATTTACCAAACTGAAAATAGTCAGAAAAATTCAGAAATAAGCTGGAGGAATATGAATTGAAGTGGTAAGATCCCTCTGCTGCTTAAAGTGTACATTAACCGAGATTTCAGATTATTCGGGCACCCCTTCACACCATACAGCCTGGATGATCGCGCTATGTCTGTACTTCTATTTACTTACAGGTACTTACATTATTTTCATTATATACACTATTTACACTTACACACAGTCACACACACACACTTTCCCTGTTCTTTTCAGTAATTGTCTGTTGTATGGCACTTGAAGAAGTAGGGTTCCATACACAGTCCAACATCTGTCTTTGCACTCACACCTTGTGTCCTTTTTCTTGTTGTGAGGCCATCTTGTGGTGGTCATACACACTTAACATTGCCACTGAGGATTTCTTCTTGTTTCTGTCTTAGGTATAATGGTACAGAAGTACCTGGTGTGAAGCCATGTTAGGGCTAGATCAGTGGGCATGCACAGTACAGCAACATTGGGTCTTTCCTCTGCATGGTCATCCAGGATCTCATGGATGACCTCTAGTGCAAAATCTTACAGGGGTTCCTTCCTACCTGTGATAAACTGGTAGAGTGCATGGGAGTTGAAGATGGTGAGGTCAGTGAGATGGAATAACAGTTTCTTATACCACTTCGTCATCTTCCTACCACACACTGTGGCAGAGACGAATGCATCTGATTGCTCCACCTGATGCTTGTTGATGTTGTAGTCCTCCACAGGCTTGGGTTTCCAGATTTTTCTCCTTCATGCATCACGGTAGTCAATGTTTTGTTTGGTGGACGCGAGACCTGCTTGACGTGGACAAAAGGAACTCCTCTCACTTGTCATGCCAAGCTGTTACAAGAATATTTTTCGCCTCATAAAACCAGACTTTCTTCTTTTGAAGTTAGCTGATGTGTGGGATGTGCTTCCACAATTTCTTCACAGTTACTGTCAGTCCAGTTTCTTCTTCTGTCAGCAAAAAGGCAAGCATGGGACTGGTGTACCAGTTGTCTGTGTACAACACATGCCCATGACACAGGTATTTCTCGAGCATGGTGAAAACAGCAGCTCCAGACACTCCAAATATTCAGTCAGCAGTTAAATCAGTGTGCTTACCAGTGTGCAGAATGATGTCTTGAATGTACTCGGTCTTGTAATCACACATCACGAACAACTTGAATACGAAACGGTGATGTTTTGATCGTATATACTGTCTGAAGCTGATTTTTCCATGCCACAGAGACAGACCCACATCAGTCACCAGGTTCTTGAATGGACTGAAAGAGATCGAGAAGCTGTGCCTAATGCTGTCAGACACTAAACATATTCTCATCACATCTTCACCTTGTGTCCTGGCTGGCACTTGAAGGTCTATGAAATGCAGGTTGGTCAGGATTGCCTGGAATCTGTTCCGTGACATGACTTTTCCAAAGATGGGGGTGAACAGCAGGGTGTCAGTGGACCAATATTTTACCAGACTTGTCTTTTTATTTATCCCCATCAGCACCACAATCATCAGAAAAACTAAAAGTTCAGGGACAGTTAGAGGAATCCAGTAAAAAATATGGGAATGTTTTGTAGCAACTTTCCCAATGACAACGAAAGCCTGATGGGCATTTGTAAACTTTACAATGACTGTCACAAGACTCACTGATATGAAGTTATAAAAAAACTCCTTCCTCTTTGAGTTCCTTTTAATTGATGCCACTAGGCAACCAGCATTTCCAGCATCAGTAAATGGATGGAGTTTAGGAGTGAAGGAACTCCCATCCTTCCACTTCCATGTCTTATACAATATCCACTGTCTTCATCATCAGACAGCGGGGAGGACAGGGGCCGATGAAGCAGGCACAGGTATTGCAGGGGGAGGTGTGGCGGATGGTGGTGTGGTGGTGGGTGTTGAGGGTGTGGTGGCAGCTGCAGTCCTGGGCTGACCTTTGACCCGAGGCTGATGCACACCAAGACACTCAAGCTCTGAACTCACTCTGCTCAGTCAGACAGACTGGGGTTGGACGGCAACAATGTCAGCTTAAGTGACACAGCATCCAATACCATAATGAACATTAATGGTTTCAGAACAGACCCATAATCCACATTCACATATGATTTGTCATAAAGCTGACCACTCATTCTCACTGAGGTTTTAACTCCCATGTTCTGTTTCATGATCACTGATAATCCATTTATCAGTTTCCACCTTCCCCATAGCTTGCTGTACAGCCTTTCTAAGTACAGTACTCTATAGAAGCCATTTTGAAAGTTTACAAAGACAAAATACAATTCTCATCTGGACCAAAACTGCTTTTGATGCCGTCAGATGATAACAGTGGCATCCATAATTCCTTCACCAAACCTGAAGCCAAACATGCGACAGAAATTGTTTCAGCTTATTGACATTACAGAACACATCAGACGAAGGTGCAAAAATATTAGATGAGTATTAAATCACTCCATATACAGTACAGTATAGGCTAAATAAAGATATGATACAGTGCACCTCCCCCCTTTGTTCGCAATGAAGTACTAGTCATCAGGCTTGGCTCTGATTCATAGGTGGCATGAAAAGCACAGGTGTGAATGTCGTGGGTTGTGAGAGGCAGATCAAAAAAGACCTGGGATGAGGTTGTAGAGTGTAACCTCAGGGATAAGGGACTGAATAGGGAGGCTGCTAAAGATTGAGTGGCGTGGAGGCCTGACATCAGGTGACCCTGACTGACGTATGCAAGCATTTAGGAGCCTTTATAAATGATATGATGTGATGTTCTTCCTCATTATAATGGTGTACTTTTTTTTTTTTTGCAATTCATGTTACATTCAGGTATCTCTTATACAGCAGAGGAAAGATTTTCCAAACTGGAAGACTGTGCTTTAGCTTTCATAAATCCTCTCAGTATTAAGTTTATCCTAGTTTGAAGAAGAGTCAGGTGTTCACTTGATAGAATGGGTTGAACACTGATTTTGCATTGTGATGAGGAGATCTGATACTTATTTCTTAACATATTGTCCCATGAAATGCTTCCATAATCTATCCATGGTGGAAAAATGTGTTTGTGATGTTAAAAAATGTTTTCCAAAATCATGAGTGTATGTTGTCTTGCAGCCTGTAATTGCAACCATGAAGGGTCTGCCACGCATCAGTGCAACCACGAGACAGGACAGTGTGAGTGTCTGGAGGGCATTGGAGGCAACAAGTGTGACCAGTGTGCTCGAGGCTTCACTGGTCGTGCACCCTACTGCGAGCCGTGTGGAGAATGTTTTGATAACTGGGATTTCATCCTGTCTCAGCTAAGAAGTAATGCATAATAACTTGTTTTTAACTAACATGTATAATTTATCATGATGATCATCATCATATTCATCAAATTCATCATCATCATATCCCATATTCATAAGGGCGGGGGAATGAGCCAGTAAAGTCTTTGATTCCTTTTGGGACATGAATATGAAGAGAGAGAAAGATCCATGTATAGTAGTCTTTCCATGCTGTAGAGGTTACAGTTGTGCTTATTAATTCCTAAACTGTGGCAGACTGAAAATCCAAAGTGCACCTCATTCTCAAAAAATAAGTCCATTAACTAATTTTTAAAAAGACAGATTTTTAAGTTTCTCATTGTTTTCTTGTCCTTCTTATTTGTAGGTGTGATAATGTATATGTATATAAGTTTTCTGGTTGATATTTGCCATAGTTTAGCTGCTACACTGATTTGAACTTCGGTAATTTCAGACCATCAGATTTTGAGGTATATTGTTGAAAAGAGCATGCTGCAGTATGGGTGTGCAGATTTTGAGGTCAATATCTACATTAGTTTCGCCTTTACACCTGTGACTAAACACTGCAGTTCACAGGTTATGTGATTTCACAAAGTCCAGTATTTTTATTTATAAGATAATTTCTGACATCTTCAGGCACAAATTACTTATCTGATTTCTTCATGTCATGAGATTTATTTTGTGAACAGCAACAGAAAGCAACTACTTGGTGCTAAAATAGTTGTGCAGGGATATTTCAGTATTAGGAAATAATACTGTAGGTGCAGTTTTAGGAGATAATGAAACAAAACATTCATGCACCTCATTTTCACACATAGACAGTTAGGAATATTTTCTGCAGTTACCCTGAGAAGAATATTAACAAGATGTTTCATGTGTTATTAAGATCATCGAACACATCCAACATCCAATGATAGCCTAGTTATTACTGCCGGTTCTGATGGGAAAATGTCATGACTTTGGTATTTCTGTAATGCACTTATGGTTATTTGATTATTCTTGAAGTACACATTTTGCTTAAAAAGAGAGAAGAATGAAAAGATACTGTATATGAAATTCATCACCTTCCACTTGAATAGGAGTCTGCTTCTTCCATCAGAGTTCCTCCTTTGGTACCCACTTTGAATTCCTCTGATCATAAATATCAGGAAAAACAGGAATACAGTAAGAGGTACAATAAGGTCAGGTGTATGACTCATCATTTCATTGTTTATTAACATATTCATACATAGTAATCGCTTTGTATCCCTGTTTGTATGATGTGGACTGTGACAATATCCAGACAGCAAGAACTGTACAAAATTTTTAAATTGTACATGCATTTTAGTTTGTGCCAGTGCCATTCATCTAGTGGCAGCATCAGTGGCAGGCCGCGCATTTGCAGTGTGGTGTCCCAGTGATCGCTTATCACCTTTTTCTCCTTTTAATTTAGTACACTTTTCAGTAATGAATGGTACAGTACCGTGTACAGTATTTATTCATATATAAAATGGGTCCATTATTTACACATACAATACTGCACAAATAAACAGGAGGGACTGAATTAGTGATATTTACACTAATTCTGTTACTCTCGAGTGTGAACAAGATGACCCCATTGTCTCATGTTTCTCATAGCTAGTGAGCCAACATTCTTAATAGTAAATTTTTATTCAGATAAATATGAAATTTTCATAATTAACTACTACTAACCATCAGTTCCTGTACTTCTGACTGCAACATTCTTCAAAATTTAAGCAACATTTCATTTTACTTTAGTCAGTCCATCCATCCATCATCCAGTCCTATGTCACCCCATGAGGAGCATAGGAACTTGGGGCTAAGCAAACTGGTCTTCACATGTAAGATGAGAATGACCAGCCTCACTCATCCCTGAGTGGCATTACTTGAGCAATAAACCCCAACCACCTCTTCGGTATCAACTTACACAGGCTCAATCTGATTGTAGCACCTTAATTACCCACTAAACCACCAGATGGAATAATTTGGTTGTATGGTTACCACCCAGTGCAGTAAATGGTTTCTTGGTGTACAGGAAACCATTTGGCTTGTCACTCAGTGTAGAGTCACCAGTAGGCAGAAGGAAGAGTAAAGAAAGACAGAAAGAAGAGGGAGAGTAAAGTCACCCATAGGCAGAAGAAAGAGGAAAGAATGAAGGAAAGAAAGACAGAAGAGGAAGGAAAGAAGAGAGGAAAGGGCAGACACCCAAAGCAGCACTACATTGAGTGAGTGGATGGCAAGCACCCCCACTACCATAAGTAAAACTTCTTGTAAAATATTTCTGTCAGCATTTTGATTTGTTCCACATTATTACCCTAGGCAAAACATAAGCTTATCTTCATAATTTCTGTTATCTACTGTGGAACTTTAAAATTAGTGTGGAGTATATAAATAGTATTGCATTTTGGGGATGCTGACAGGATTTAAGAGGTTGTTTGCTGCAAAGTGCACCCATTACTATAGCAACTGATATGTATCGTTGTACTGTATTTTATAAAATAGGTTGGCTTGGTCTATGCAGTACTGTGTACAGTATTTTCTTTATTACTGTATCTGTTGCATTTTTATCTATCTATCTATCTATTGCCAGATGCCTCAATCCCGAACGGGGTGGCCACAAACAAATCGCCTCCATGTCACTCTGTCCCCTGCCATAGGCATTTTTATGCCTATAATATATACTGTGCACAGGAAAATGTTTGGGTTCTTTTGGAGTAGGTTAATATTCAAAGGTAGATGTGTTTGGGCTGTTTTAGGGTATTTTTAAGTTCACTCTTTCATATCCAAAAACTTTGCATATTGAGACAGCTTTTGCCAGAATTAGTTTGGATACAGGAGGAATGATTGGAATTACAGTAAAAAACTGACTAACAACATGTTCACTAGGCTATGGCCAGCTGAACGTCCACCGTCCAGGAATCATTTTGGATATACAGCATTGTCATGCTGCTTTAAAGCAAAATATTTTTAGTGTTCCAATTATTCCATCTTTCATATATTCAGCACGAAAAATTAGATATGCAGTATGCAGTGATATGACCTTCTCAGTACCTATACCATGACAGTACAGGCAACCCTCATGTGTACAGCCACTCAAAAAAGTATCAGCCCCTTTCCTCATGGATACAATGTGGCACAATGGACAGAAGCTTCTGTCTAGTAATTGTATACACCTGTATTATGTTGGTAGGCCTACCATCCTAGTATGGGAGAGTTGTCAGTTGTCAGTTTGACATTCATTCATTCATCATCTAATCATGTAATAATAATATTGAGCCTTGGTGATCTATCTTTGGTTGTTAAGCCATTAGTTGCCTGCCATCTTGTTTTCACTTACAGAAACATTGGGTCGAGGGGGGTCAATACCCATTTTCCTTCAGTCCACATGATTTGTGTCAAGATTTGCCTCGGCTGACACCAACAACAGTGACAAAAAGCACAGCTTAAGCTGCTGTGTTAGGTTCCTTGAAAATCCCATAATGAAGATAAAGATGGATTTGAGCAATGCAGAACTTGTTCTGTGCTTCACTCTTGTATAAACAGTCATATTGCATGAAATGTTCATTAATAAGTATTGTTTCTCAGTGACTCATTCATAATTCTAAGGCTGTTCAAATAATTTTGCAGGTCGTACAGAGAGTCTGATTGATAGAGCCAGTCAAATTAAGCAGAGTGGAGCAACAGGAGCATACAGTCATGAGTTTGATTCAATGAGGGAGAAGCTTGAAGATGTCAAAGAAATTCTTCTCTCAGCAAACATGACATCGCAGAACCTTGTGTCCATGGAAAATTTAATCTCAGAACTAAGGTTGGTTTGGGACATTATGGTATCTGGTTATAATTTTTAAAAATGTCCTTTCCAGCTATAGTTAAACAAGAATGAATGTATAGAGCAGGCCTTAGGAGCATTGACCAGTGCTATATCTCTCTGACTAGATGATTTAGTTCAAGGTATATTCATGAACACTGATGTCTGCTCAGGGGTCCCCTCTTCCTACCTATGAACAGTAAATCTTGGACAGAGGGGAAAAGGCAGTGAAATGAGCTCCATTGCACCTCTCACCCCCCCACTCCCCACCCTCTCTCAACCTTTCAGCTTCTGTTGTTAACTGGTAGCAATAGCTTACATTGTTCTGCCCCTTAACAACTCTTGGCCTCACTATTATCACACAAGCTGAAAGTACCTAATATGTGGAATGTATTTTTTTTTGTAATTACTAGATACCAGGTATTCACAGTAAGTTGTGCAATGTGTTCAAGTGGAAAAGCTTATGATGAAAATGATGTTAAGCATAGATGTTATTCAGATTCATTTTTCACAATAATTTCACTTTTTTATGGACCCTCAAAGTGGGTTGGAAAAGAGCCTATGCCTTCTGTCATGGTGGTTGTAGTGGTAATAGTAATAGTAAAAGTAGTAGTAGTTTCAGTAATAGTTGTAGTATTAGTAGTATCAGTAATAATAATATTAATAGCAATAATATTTACACTGTTTAGTAGTTCACCATCCCCCTTTCAGGGGATATGGAGTTGAGAGGCATTTGCATAACCAGGCAGCGGATCCACCCACCTATGTCATTGCTGCTATATAAAAGCACCCCTCTCCAGCACCTTCATGTTAGCAGTATTAACAATACCTCCCCCACCCTCTCTCTCTCTCTTTGTGTGTGTATTTATCTAGTTGGGATTTACGGAAAATGAGGTATTATTGTTCTGTCCCAGCTTCTTAACTACTAATATCCAGCTTGGTTTTGAAATCTTGAATATCCATGGCATTTATCACCTCTTCATCCAGGTTATTCCATGCTTCAATAGTTCCAAAAGGGAAGCTGTATTTCTTGATGTCTGTCTTGCATATGGTTCTTTTCAACTTTTTTTTGTGAATCCTCGTTTCTCTTTCACCCCACAAAAACAGGTCCTCCCTATCAAGCTTCCCATTCCCTTGTATAGCCTGTACACATTAGTCAGATCTCCCTGTATCCTTTTTTTTTTTTTCTTCTAGTCTTTCCATGTTTGGTAATTCTCTCAAGCCAGGTGCCAGGTACCATCTTTCTTGCTGCTCTTTGAAATCTTTCAGTCCTTCTTATATCCTTCTTTTTATGTGGACCGTACCACTGCTGCATATTCCAGCCTCGGGCGAATCATTGATACAATCAATTTTTTCATCATCTCTTTGTCCAGACAAGTAAACGCAACTCTTTTGTTTGTCAAAAGTGTATATATATCTCTGATGATCTTTGTCAGACTAGGCAAACCACACTCACTGGCCTCACAACGTGAACTGCCCAAGGTCCCCGGTTGCATACCACAGGAACCTTCCGTTGACGTCATCACTCGTGACTTAGCAGGTGTGCGCGCTAACAACAATATGCACTAACACTCTCGTTCTCTCTTCTTAATTCGACAAAAGATTCCAAGGATGAAGCTGGATGGTCTATTTACGTCTGATACACACTATGTATCCAATACATAGACTTTTGTGTGAGTACCATCAACACCCGATACGCACTATGTATCCAGTACTTACACTTTTGTTTGTGGCCACATGCCGATATGTGATGTCTCTTGAAGTATTATAAACTTTCTAGTCTCGGCTGACTGCTGCACGCAGCCGCTCGGTCGAGGCACTTTTCTTAGTGAGACAATCAGCCAGTTGTTGTGATGTATCCACCCAAGATACTTCATCAATCTCCCCTCGCTCCAACATGTCTTGTAATACAGCAATATCAATGCGCAATCTCCTGTCTTCTACGCTCCTGCAGGAGTAAAGGGCATCCACCAGACTCTTGTTGTCGACGAAACACTTTATTTTGATCTTTCCACATCCAGAAACCTCACGCAATATGTTGGCGAGATATACAGCAGTCTCAGCACATCCAAGCAGCGCCAACGCCTCAGCAGATAAGGTAGATTTGACGACCCTCCTGATCTTTCTTGTCTGCCAGAATATAGGACATCTTGCCTCACTAGCATCTCGTAGGAAGATCACAAAACTTCCCTGAGATCCATTGCCTAGAAGGTTGGCAAATGAGGCATCCGAAAAGCACTCTATATGACAGTCCTTGATCGGCCCCATTCTTGGAATATATAGCTTCATGTTGTCAGTCTTCACCCTTGAGATCACCTTATTGAGTCTAAGCAAATCCGCTACGGTAGCTCGGTTCCTATTCACACTCAACTCACACACATCAAAGGCAATATCTGGCCGAGTGTGTGTGGCAATCCAGTTGATTTGCCCAATTAATCCTCGGTACTCCTTTTTCTCAGACTCGGACAGCTCCCCTGATTTTACTGCTGCACGATGTTTACTCAGCGTGACTGGTTTCAAAGATGAAGCATACTGGAATTGGTCGAGCGTTATGCTGCCATCGATATTGGAGATGACATTGAGACCAACGTATTTGAAGGCTTTTGATTCTGAACTGCCGATGAGGAATATTTGACTCAGCCAGTTTATCACTTGCTGTTCGAACTGATGTGTACCAGCCAAAAGGAAGTTGACGTAGCTGCATACAATGCCTTTGACTTTGCCACCATTGCTCCAAGAGAACAGCGCTGAATCCAGTGATGACACTTTAGCTCCGAGACTCAACAGTTGATCTTTTACGCGCAGTTGCCAATGCCTAGCAGCATCACAAAGGCCGTAAACAGTTTTCTTTAGTCTCCATAACTTACCATTTGCATGTTCAGGCAGATGACGTAAATGAACAACTCTCTCAATGTCTTTACCTTGCAAGTAGGCAGCTTTCACGTCCATAGTGTGGCAATCCCACTGGTTGGTGGAGGCCAAAGAAAGTTCCAAATGCACTGCTTCTTTTGAACAAGTAGGCGAGTCTTTTCGGAGATCCATTGTGTCTTCCTTAAATCCTCTGGCGACTAAGCGGGCCTTAACAATAGGTTTTCCATTTTTCAGTTTTTCTGTCACAACCCATCAAACCGTTATGGCACCTTTCCCAACATTATCTACTTCCTCATACACATCATTATTCTGCCAGTTTGTAATTTCATTTTCCTTAGCACATAATATGGCTTCAGAGTTGAAAAGAACAAGCATTTCTGCGTCATCATCAACCACTTCCCATTCGCTAAGATCCTTCTCCAAATCTATCCAATCAGTTCTGCCGTCAGAGTCCCTCTTCAAATTATAGCAGTGTTTGTACTTTCCAGTGGCTTTACCTGCCCGACTCATAATCCTTCCAGACACCATCTCTCCACTTTCTGAATGTATTCCCTTTATATGTTGACCAACAGAAACTTTGGGAGGCTGATTAATCGGAACAGAAACTGTGGGAGGCTCATCAATTGGAACCACACCATCTTCCGACTCGTCATCTGGTGGATAGTCATTCATCACTTGCGGAGGATCGTCATTAGGCTTCTCCTGGACAACATTGTTCTCATCACTGCTGACACTGCCCTCAACTGTAGTATCTTACTTTGGCGCATGCGCTAGACGACATACGTGCACTCGCACGTAGACCCCGCCGTGTCTCACCAGAATTTGTTTCCCATCTCTGCCTATTACAATTCTGGGACCATGCCACTCATGACTGTCATTTCTTTTGTAGAAGACTTCATCTCCATTTCGGATGTCATTTAAGTCACTCGAACGTACATTGTGCCGCAGAGCCCTAGCCAAACATTCATCTGATTCGGTCTTTATAAACTCTTTTCTAGCTAAATGAAGAACATTCAAGTTGTCTCTCACAATTTTCGATGGTGATGAAGGTTCTAAGGCTGGAGGATCATTTGCGCACACATTAAGTGGGCCAGGGTTTTGACCAATAACAAGTTGGTTAGGAGAAAAGCCTGCGTAGTTGGTGAGAGCATTTCTTGCCGATACTGCCCATGCCAAGGCCACATCCAATTCACAGTGGTTGTCAGCCATTATCTTCCTAACAGTGTCACCAGTGACTGCATTTTGACGCTCACAGACTCCGTTGCTCCAAGGACTCTGTGTAGACGTTGTCATGATCTTGATATTGAAGGCCTCTCCCAATGCTCGCATTTCCGCATTGTTGAATTCACAGCCATTGTCTAAGAATTTTTCTAGGTGCGCCAAACACAACAATCCAGCTCCAAAATATTCCTTTGATAATGTTGGGTGCACACTTATCCGCAGTTACTATTGCATTACAATACCTGGTCGCCAGATCAACAAGGACTAAGAAATAATGCCTTCCCCAAGCTTTTAAATCCATGGCTATGGCTTCTTTAAACTTAGACGCCATGGGCAAACTGACTACGGGTCGGGACTTGGCTTTCTTAAATCTGCAGCTGACTGTACAAGTATCAGATACAGCCTTGATAGCCCATTCCAGTTTTGAACTTTTAATTCCCGCATCTGTGATCAGTTTAATTATTTTTGCCGATGTTGGGTGTCCAAATTGCCTGTGAAGCTTCAAAGTGTTTTTTTCTACATCACCTCCAAGTGATGCCAACATGATTGTTTCACAAAATTCACGACCTAGTCATAAAGAAATTGGAAGCAAGTAATGGCCTGAAGATGAGGACTTCAAATCAATGATAGTTCCACAAATTTTGACCTGGTCACTTCCAAAGTTAATCAACATATTTGCTTTTTTCATGGAACGTCTACTCAACAGCAAGGGAATATTGCAGTCCACAACATCAGTCACGATGGTTGCACGCATATTTCCAATGTAGCAGGGCAGAGTAACACGTTTGAGGGAAGAAACTGTGACACCATTAGCAAAAGTAAACGTTGAGGATGACGCTTCATCTCTTATAGCTTCACGTTGGTAATCAGTGAGCTCACTTAGATAGCAATTAATCCATTCAACTCCACATACAGTTGTAGAACACCCTGTGTCTAGAAGATGGAATCCCTTAGATTACTAGAGTCTGTAACTTACCTCTACTAGCTGCATCATCCGCATAGCCCATAAATAACGACAGATGCACTGTTTCAGAATTTTCTTCTCGACTGCCGTCGTTTTCATCTACATTCGGACAGTCACGTGCCCAATGAAATCTAGAATCACATACGAAACACCTTGATACCTTTCCGTCAGATCCAAGTGGGTTCTGCCTCCTGCCGGTGGATGAGCGTTGGGGAATTCTAGCAGATACGGTTGAACATCGGCCACTATCCCGACGTCGATCACGTATTGCATCACCCCGCAACATTCTCCGTCCTCGTTGAGTACCTCTAGCATGAAACGTTTCCTCACCCTCAACTTCGTCACTCCAAAATTCTGGTTCACCTTTCACCTCCTGGGCAGACACCGATGCCTCGTTCTGCCTGCCAATTTCACCAGCAAAAATACGATTCAGGGCAGATTTCATGTTTTCACATATCACCTCAGTTATCGTGGACATCATTAGTTGTTGCTCACTGTCTGAAAGTTTGCATGCAGCAAGAGCATAAAAGCCATCACAGAAGTTGGCTGTGCCATGTCCTGCTTTCATTTCGTTTCATTTAGTTTTTGAAGGCTCCAACATACTTGCATGCGTCGGCCTTGGTCACTTAATGGCGGCTCTCCACGCTGCTCGATCCCCGGCAGCCTCCCTGTTCAGTCCCTTAACCCTTAAGTCACACTTAATGACCTCGTCCCATGTCTTTCTCGGTCTACCCCTCGCAACCCCTCTCCCAATATTAACACCTCTCACCCTCTGTACCCAATTATCATCCCCCATCCTCTCCACATGTCCAAACCACCTCAGCCTACCTCTCCTCATCACAACACCAATACACTCCAGTCCCATCCTACCTCTCAACTCTTCCATCATAAACCCAGCCCCCCCAGGCCTTGCATGAAGGGAAGCACATGCTCAAATTCTGCCACGAACTCACGAATATTCATATCACCGACTCTTCTGAAGTTGTACAACTCATAAAACGCTGCAAACTGTGGACGTCCTTTGTCCACGAGAAATAAACCGTCTAATTTTCTCAGCATGGTCTGAACACCATTCTTCTGCTTCAAAACCTCCGCATCAACCTCCGAAGATGCCACCGTCGCTCTTCCAGACAATGACTGGTGAATAGCTAAGGCTTGTTTTTCTTTAGCCAAGTCCGTCAGTTCGCACCAGATGTCGATGTCTTTTTTCCAGCTCTCATAAGCAGAATCATTTTTGAGTTTTGGAGGCCACTTGGTCGAACATGACGCCATTTTTTGAACTTTTCTCTGCTACCAGTGTAGGAAACTAGGCAAACCACACTCACCGGCCTCACA
The DNA here is from genome assembly GCA_018397915.1 of Birgus latro. Classification (NCBI taxonomy): domain Eukaryota; kingdom Metazoa; phylum Arthropoda; class Malacostraca; order Decapoda; family Coenobitidae; genus Birgus; species Birgus latro. The sequence goes on from JAGKTI010000167.1 coordinate 93,099, forward strand.
GCATGAACTGCCCAAGGTCCCCGGTTGCATACCACAAGAACCTTCCGATGACGTCATCACTCGTAACTTAGCAGATGTGCGCACGCGCCCACACACTAACAACAATATGCACTAACAATCTTGATTATTTGATACTCTGACGAAAGGTTGCCTGAAAACAGAACCCCCTAAGTCTTTCTCTTTTTTCATTTTACTAGTCCATTCATTCCCCGTTCTGTATTTTCCTATTTGTCTCTTTGTACTCCTTCCAAATTCCCTTACTTTACATTTCTTCGCATTAAACTGCATTGCCCACTTTTGATTTCAGTCAGACATTGTGTTTACCTATTTGTATTTACCTATTTGTAGTATACAGGAATTGAGCTAATCTCATGTTGTCCCGTCTCCATATCTACACTCATCTAATCTAGTTTTAAATACATGAATGTTTTTCGCCTGCACCACCTCTTCGTCTAAGTCATTCCAAATACTTATGCTTCAGTTCGGGAAACTGAACTTTTTGAGATCATTAAGACATCTACTTTTCCTCAACTTGAAGCCATGACCTCTTGTTCTTCCATCATCCAACACAAAAAGATCCTCTCTATCCACCCTTTCCAATTCTCTTACATTTCTAAATATCGTGATCAAGTCACCGCTTTCCCTTCTCTCGCGCAAGGAAGAGAACCGTGTCCCACCTTGAAAAAAAACGTAGGTGAGTTCCCTTAAACACGGTATCATCTTCGTTGCCATCTGTTGGACCCTTTCTAGTTTATCAATATTCTTCTTCAAATGAGGTGACCATACCACCGCTGCATACTCTAGTCTTGGTCTTATCATGGTCACTATCAACTCCCTCAACATTTCCTCATCCATATAATTAAAAGCCACTCTCATGTTGGTCAGTAATCCATAAGTTCCCCCAATAATTTTGTTTATATGTTTTTCTGGTGACAAGTCATCCCGAATAATCACTCCCAAGTCTTTCTCATCCTTTCTTTTACTAATCATCTCATTGCCCATTTTATATGTCCAGTGTGGTCTTCTTTCACTTATACCCATTTCTAATACATGACACTTCTTGGCATTAAAGTCCATTTTCCAAGTCTGGCTCCAGCTGTGTATTTTGTCCAAGTCCTCTTGCAGTTCTTTACAACTATCAATACATTTAATATGTTTCATAATTTTAGCATCATCTGCAAACATACTCATGTAACTATTCAAACCCTCTGGCAAGTCATTTACATATATCAGAACCATTACTGGGGCCAAGACAGAGCCCTGGGGTACTCCACTAGTCACATTTCTCCATTGTGATACCTTGTCTCTTATTACTGTTCTCATCTGCCTTCCTATCAAATAATCTCCCATCCACTTTAATAGTTTCCCATGCACCCCTCCAAATGTCCTCAACTTCCACAATAGTCTCTTATAGGGTACCCTGTCAAATGCTTTCTTAAGATCCAGATAGACACAGTCTGCCCATCCCTCTCTCTCCTGTACGACATCTGTTACCATACTGTAGAAACTTAGTAGGTTAGTAATACATGATCTTCCTTCCCTAAAACCAAACTGTCTTGGTGTTATCACTTCATTTTCTTCTAAATACTTTATCCATCTTTTTCTAATAACTTTCTCACAGATTTTGCAAACAATACTAGTAAGTGACACAGGTCTATAATTAAGTGGATCCTCCCTATCTCCTCCCTTAAAGATTGGCACAATACTTGCTCTTTTCCAATCTTTAGGTAACTGTCCATTTTCAAGCGAGGTTTTGATAATGATAAACTGGCCACACTAACTGGTCGGCACATTCCTTCAGGATCCATCCAGCCACACCATCTGGTCCCATTGCTTTTCTCACATCCAAATCCTTCATCAGCTGTAGCACCTCATCCATGTCAACTGTAATTTCGGTCATTCTCGTCAGCCTGGGTTCCATTTCAGGCTCCCTAAATTCGTCTTCCAATACATAAACTGACTGTAGCTTGTTGTTCATTATTTCACACAAGTCTTCCTCTCTTTCATATGTTTCATCTCCATCCCTCAGTCGTATTATACTGTCCTTAACTTTCATTTTGCCATTTACAAACCTATAAAATAGTTTCAGCTCTTTTTTACAGTTAGATACAATATCTTTTTCGTATTTCCTTTCCTCTTCTCTCCGTATCCTTACATATTCATTTCTAACCTGCTTGTACTCCTCCCAAGCCCTTTCACTATACCTTCTTCTCACTTTATTCCATGCTTTTTTTCTTGCCTCTTGTGCCATCCTACATCTGTTGTTAAACCATTCTTTCTTCCTTTCCATAGCTGCAGAAAATTTTGGGACATACTTAGTAACTCCTGTTTTATATACTTCTATCAAAAACTCATATTTCTCATCAACATTTGTGATCATATTCATTTTACTCCATTCTACATTTTTGAAAAAGTTCCTCAGGGAAGCAAAGTCTGCCTTCCCATAATTGTATCTATTTTCTCTGTGTTTTTCATCTCTTTCTCCTTCCCTCATTCCTACCACGTCCATCTCAGTTACCAGATGATCACTTTTACCAAAAGGGCAATGGTAGGTTATGTTCCTCACATCATTTGGGTCCTTTGTGAATAGTAGGTCAAGCCTGGATGGTTCATCAGCACCCCTAATTCTTGTGTTTTCTTTGATCAACTGGGTTAACATGTTTTCCATCATCAATTCCATTAATTTATTTCCCCATGATTCTTCATTGTTCCCAGCATCCATACTTTCCCAATCATCTTCTCTACAGTTAAAATCTCCCATTAATATTATTCTATTTCTTCGTTCAATTAACATTTCTAGCCTAATAATGGATTCACTTATTAACTCTTCATAATCTTCCTTTGTCCATGCCCTAGTTTTGGGGGGCATATAAAAAACTATTACATCCGTTTTTTCTCCATAATTGTCCTCTATTTCAACTCCCAAAAGTTCAGCCTTAGTATTTTCAATTTCTATATTCTTTACTCTTAGGTCATTATGGGTTAATATCACTATTCCTCCCCCAAATTTGCCTTCTCTGTCCTTCCTCCAAATCTTATAATTATTCCAGCCAAATAATTTTATATCGACATCTCGGGGCAATTTAGTCTCTACTAGGCAAACAATTTCAGGTTTATTTTCATTTAAGTAGTCTCCAATTTCCCCTTTCTTAGATATTAATCCATCTACGTTACTATACATGATGCTCAGATTTGCTGCACTGTTGTTATCTTTACTCGTTCTTCTCTTTTTCATATTCATATCCATCCCCTTTGTTTCCTTCACGTCTAGTTCTTCACATACCACTTCCTTGCCTTCATATCCATCACTCTCCAAATAAAAGTTTTACGTTCTTCCTCTGTCCTCCTGTCATTTTTTTCCTTTACTTGGTCCTTCAAAGATTTTAAGACTTCTCTTTCTTCTTCATTCAAGTCTTTTCTTACTATAATATTTTCCATTCCTGCCTCTTTACTTAGTTTCCAGGTCACCTTAAGTATGTCATTTACAACACTTTCTGAAGACATCTTAACTCTCATTGGTCTTGCTTCCCCTTTCTTATATGGCCCTATCCTCCTTACTTCCTCAATTTCTTTTTCCCACTTGTTTCCTTCGGGATCGATCTTGTCCAATATTTGCCTCACCTGATTTGAGTCTCTCTCGAGTCTCACAGACCTAACTTTTTCTTCTTCCTCCCTGTTTCCAAATATTATCACACATCTGTTCCTTTCTACTGTTTCTCTCACTATTTTCTCTTTTTTCTTCAATATTTTCACTACATTTTCTTCCATTTTTTTCTTGTTCATTTCCCTTTCTTCCTGAATAATTTCCCTTAAACTGAC